>OU612058.1:244438343-244589590 GCA_914767635.1 Melanostoma mellinum | reverse complement strand
GGAAAGAAGTGAAGTTTTTAAAACAAAAAGGGCTGGAAGGATGGTATTAGTTCAGTAATGGTGAACTAATTAAGTTTAAGTTTAAGTTTATTTATTTCAAAAACGCTTACATAGTAGGACATAAGTCTTATAAAATTCTGCAAGCCTTTAAATTAATTTAAGAATTTGAAACTATATGAATTTATATGAATTTAAAGAATGAAGAAAAATTAAAAAAAAAGAATTAAGAAAGATAAAATTAAAAAGAAAATAAGGGTGTCTACTTACAAAATGTACAAAAGTTTTAGATATTATGAAAAAGAAGAAATATATTGAAAAATATAATGGAAAAGAAGAGAAAAATAATAATAATGATAAATAGTTAATATTATCAACGATTTGCCAAATAATTGAAAACTAATAATTTAAACCTTTTCGTGTTTCTTATACTTCTCATCGCAATGGGTAGGGAGTTCCAGAGGCGTGTAACGTGGACAAAAAATTGACGCTCAGTTATAAGATATTTACATCGAGGTTGAATTAGTATCAAAGGCCTTCTTGAACTAGGAAAGTTTAGCTTAGCATGTAAGTAATCAGGTTGTTGAGTTTGAGTGATTTCGTGCAGATAGCTCACTGAACGGAAGTCTATTAAGCTGTCGAGGCTACAGCCAGAGATACGTGGTACAAAATTAGATATGTGGTCAAACCGCCGCAGATTATAGACGTAGCGGGTAATGTTATTATATGCAACATTTAGTTTGCGATTAGAAGCATAGTCCAACTTGCAAAAAACTTCACATGCATATAGCATAACAGGAAGTAAGAGAGTTTTCGCAAGTATCAATTTTGTGTTTGTAGGAATGAAGTTCCGAGTAATCTGAAGAGCACGTAGACTACCGTAGACTTTTCCAATGGCACTATTAAGGTGGGCGTTCCAAGTAAGGGTATGATTGAAAATTACTCCTAAATTTCTTGCAGTGCTGACATAGTTGATGATTTTGTTTTCCAACTTTAATGGGTTTAAGATCGATGTATCAAAGGTTTTCCGATAAATGGGCAGAGCTGTTGATTTAAGAGGATTTAAGCAAAGATGGTTCTTTTTGGACCATTGTAGAATGAGAAGCAGGTCCTCATTCATTAGAGCTACGGCATCATTTTTCGCTGCAAATGGTCGACTTATGAGGAGCTGCACATCATCAGTATATAAATGAATCGTACAATTTTTTACTACATGTGGCAATTCATTTACATATAGCGAGAAAAGGATCGGTCCAAGGATAGATCCCTGGGGTACTTCAGTTAAGACCATGAGAGAGGCGGAAGAACGTTCATTGTTGCCTTTCGCTAAGGTATGAATGAAATAACTTGCAAGATTCCAAAGTAAACCCAAAACTACTTTGCAGCTTTTTACACAGAATTGAATGGCTGACAGTGTCAAAAGCCTTTGAAAAGTCTAGTAGTGAGAGCAGTGTTATGTAATCATTGTCCATTGCTATTCTTATTTCATCACTCACAAGAAGTAGGGCTGATTTGCATCTGCGTTTTGGTCTAAAACCAGATTGGCAGGAACTTAACAGGTTGTTGATCGATTGCCACTGCGAGATCTCGTCTCTAAAATAGAAGTGTCCAACGAAGGCTCTGTTCGGGCGAATGCACTCATTCACCTTATATAATTGCTCGAAAACAGCACCTACAGTCTCCTCTAGGTTCACAAGGTCGTTCAAAAGCAGTATGACGGCGGCAAGTCGAGTCCACAGTGGTTACTGTCGTACTCAAAACAAAACTAATAAATTGAGAAGATCCTTACGCTGTGAAGATATACACTGCTACCAGCTTGTTTTCAAGCTTCTATCAAATTCATGTGTTTTCATTTATTAAAGTCACTAGAAATCCATTTCAATATGGGTACTTGTAGCTCAATCTCTTTATTCGTATACTCCTCCAAATTTCAATAAACTTACTCGTTCTATCTCTACCATTGAATGATTACAACACGGAAATTGAAGTTGGTTGCGAAAATGTATACCAAAACTGTTCCTCTGAAATATTAACTGAAGTGCATTTCCTAACTCGAGTTCAACCAACAATTCCCTTCACAAAAACACGTCAATTTAAACTTTCATCCATTTGAGGTTCTCTTGATTGCGCCAGAAACGAAGTTAGATTGGTTTGTATTTTAGACAAGTTTATCAAACATCAGCGCACAATTTTGCATTTGTACCAATACAAAGCAGAGAAAGTGCACTGTTTGAAAAAAGAACTTAATTATTTGATATTGCATAGTGATAGTCTCTTTTTGTTTTCACAACATCAAAACTAATTTTTTACCTTAACTTTTTTTTTGCAATTTTGTACTCATGCCATTCTGCGTCGCTAATTGAGTGGGTTCGTTGACTAACAGGTGGTAGTAAATGAGAAGTACATCGAAATTTTACCCAATTTTCTCTAATTTTTAGTTTTCTATTGTCTGTTAGAAAATTCTTTGTTATTCAGAGTAACGTGAAACGCAACTCTTAATTAACTCGCTTCATAAAAGCTCAAGTGCAGTTTCAACTAAAATTCTTTAAACAGAGTTCGCATCCTCAGGGTGCATTTTTAGGTTTATAGAATTTTTTTCGTGTCTCACTCACATTTACGTTTAGAAGTACGTTTAGAGGGTATAGTTAACTGAAATGGCAAAGGTCAAGTGTGTAAGTCATTAAAATATGCTACCATATTATAACTACCGTATATCTCAATGTACCGAAAAGCTTTTGCGCTTTCTAGTGATAATGTAAGGTTAAAAGAATTGTTTTCTGGTCAGTTGAACTTAAAATTTTCGTTTGAGCTTTTGGGTTTAAGGAAATTAGGCCGTTTTCCCCTACTCCAGGTTTCCTTTACCTATACTTTACCAATACGTTAAAGGAAGATTATGCACAAAGGGAGCTGTAGTGATAAGAGCAGTGAACTTCACGCGAATGAATATTCGATGTTAAAAGAAAAGAAATGTAAACCGTTGGGTTCCTAATGTCCCAACACCAGCAAAACTTCGTCGATTTGTAATATTTTATTCAAAGTGTTTTCCATAGGGAGCATCAAAAGTAGAGGACGAGTAAGTTGAGTTGAAACTAGAAAAAATGTTTTGGGGGGAAGGGGTGGTGTCTTTTTCATTGATTACTGAAAACCGATTTTCTAAAATATCTAGAACTAGCTGTGCCCGCGACTTCGTCCGCGTGGAAAAGTGACTTTCGGCAGCATTCTTACTTTTTAAGGCTACTTATTTTGCAAATAAGACACATTCATGCGTTTTAGTAAACCATTGTTGTATTATTTTATTTAAGTATATGTTTGCACACGACGTTCTTATTTTTTCCATCTTTTGCGAAATTAAAAGGTTTTGTGGGATTGATACACGTGATTCTGCCACATAAAGTTGTCATGAGATTTTTTTTCTAAACGAACACCTGCAGCTTAAAGCGTCTGAGCCTTATTTAAAATGATCAATAAGTGGCAATTAAAGGAAAACGGGGAATCAAAACGTTTTGGATTTGTAATATTAGTAAGATGTCCATCTTCAGGTTCTAGACCATCTCTGTACCAAAATTCATATAAATCGGTTCAATAGTTTGGGCGGTTAATGGTAACAAAGAGCAATAGACAGACAGATTTAACTTCGTACTTATAATATTAGTAAAGACTCCCGTTCCCGTGGAAACATGGTGACCGTTCCCGTAAGGAATATGGGGATTAGTAAAAGTTTATGTTGCTCGGGGATTATGGAGCATTCCAACGGTGGAAGAATTTTTGAAATCAGTGCTGTAGTGTCAAAATTCCCATATACATTCCTGCTTCCGTGGGAATATAGGAAAAAAATATAAAGCCTATGTCCTTCCTCAGGTTCTGAACAATCTTTGTAAAAAATTTCATTTAAATCGGTTTATTAGTTTGGGCGGGAGAAGGACGGACAGACAGAGCTTCTTTCACACTTATTATATATGTGAGGACTCCCTTTCCCGTAGGAATATGGATGAATTAAAGTTTATATTACTCAGGGATAGTGTAGCATTCTAACGGTGGAAAAATTTTTGAAATCGGTGTTGTAGTTTCTAAGTTCCCGTATACGTTCCCGTTCCCGTGGGAATATAGGGATAAAATATAAAGCCTATGTCCTTCCTCAGGTTCTGAACAATCTTTGTACAGAAATTAATTCTAATCTGTTCATTAGTTTGAGCGGGAGAGGGTAACATAGAATAGTGAACAAACAGAGCTACTTTTGCACTTATAATAATAGTGAGGACCGGTTCCCGTGTGAATATTCAAATGAAATACAGCCTATGTCCGTCTTTAAGTTCAGAACAATCTTTGTACAAAATTTCATTTAAATCGGTTTGTTAGTTTGGGCGGGAGATGGTAACATAGAACGACGGACAGACAGAGCTTCTTTCACACTTATTATATTAGTAAGGACTCTCGTTCCTGAAGAAAGATGTGGATGAATTAAAATTTATGTTACTCTGGGATAGTGAAGCATTCTATCGGTGGAAAAATTTTTGAAATCGGTGTAGTAGTTTCTAAGTTCCCGTATACGTTCCCGTTCCCGTGGGAATACAGGGATAAAATGTACAGCCTATGTCCTTCTTCAGGTTCTATACTATCTCTGTACAAAATTTCATTTAAATCAGTTCTGTAGTTTGGGCAGGAGACGGTAACATAGAAATCTGGACAGACAGAGTGACTTTCACATTTATAATATTAGTATAAACATAATATTAGTTAGGATTTACATGAGTTCGTTGAAGAACTAGGGATGTCAAAAATATATCGATATAAGAAAATATCGATATATTTCGTTCGATATATCGATATATATCGACGATATTTTTTTCACCGATATATCGATATATCGATATAAATATTTATGTATCGAAAAGGTATAAAAAACGATACTTTTTTCGGGTACTAGAAACTAACCTGCAAACATTCCAAATTTATTGCAAAAAAAACTGTTCTATACCTTTCACTATATTTTCTTAGACAGGAAACTACCCATAAAATGTGTGCAACCATTCATTGACCACTTAGCAAATCATATTGTGAGTTTTGATAATTTCAAAGTGTACAGTAATAAACCAAAATATCGAACCCAAATAAAAAGGATTTGTAACCTAAGTGGTCAATGAATAGGTACATGAATTTTATGGGCCTTTTCCTTGCATACATTTCTCATAGTTGGAAAACTCTTTTCTATACCTGTCTCTGCTGTAAATCTCACAGTGCACAACAACAGAAGTCGGTTCACAGCTGAACACATACATCAAAGAGTTTTCTGCATTCTTTATCTCAAAAATATTAGTTTAATTAATAAAAATACAGAAAAAAAATTAATTCTTTATATTTGCTTTTCTTTATTTTTTTTTTTATTATTTTTTCTCATTTTTAAGGTCGCACATTTCATTATTTAAAATATATCGATATATCGAACAGATATTTTTCAGATTCGATATATCGATACTTGATATTTTTTTTTGAATATATCGATACATTTTAGCGCCTAAACTACGTGCAAACGGGATATAAAAAGTCACACATCTTAGCGGTACCGAGGTCGTTAACACAAAATTGCTAAGAACTTGCAATACAACTTAATTATGACAGATGTAAACAATTTGTGTAACACAAAGTTTGCTTGTTCTCCTACAGGTTGTGTAATAGACATAATGCTAAAAGTGGCTCTTGAGTTGAAGCTTTGTGTTGAAGACCCCTGACGTCATGTCAAAAGTTGAAATTTCAACGCAAATGATATACGTAGATCGTATATCCGGCTATTGAGACGCTGTGCATTAGTTTGCGTTGATTTACTATCACTACAAGAAGTGTCCACAAAATTTTGCGTTTGATATGCGACGATGCGACGTTATGCGGAAAAATCTGCACCTCACCCAATCCCAATTGGGATTCTAGATACTATCGACACTTGTCTTATGACAACAGATAGTATATAAGTTTCTTATTCTTTTATATTATATGGATTTTTATAAATTTGAAGTTACATTGAAACATTAATCTGTGAAGATTGTAAAAGAAGAAGAAATAAATAAATAAATACTAATACTAATAATAATAATAATACAATATACAATCACATGCAGGTTTGTGTTAACTTAATCTATTGTTGGACATTTGTGTTTTGCTTATGGTTTGTGATTGTATACGAGTACGAGGACGAAAGTGCTGAAGTTATTTGAAAATGTCGAAAAAAAACCCAAAGAGTGTTCAGACGATAGAATCAAAGATAGTCAAAGATATTCTCAAATTGTGACGTCAAAATAACTTCAGAATGGTAAAAATGTGCGGCTTTTATATGCCCTCAGTTCTTAAAAGGGAAGACCACTTTAGGAGCCTAAAAGACATGTTTTTTGGGATTTTTTGAGAGGGAATAAATAAGCGATAGCGAAAAAACCTCAGGCAAAGTTGAAACAAGTGGAAACAGGAACAGGAAAAATATGTCAGTTGCCAGGCTCTAAACTCATCGCAGCTACACACCAGCAACTGGTTTTTCTTATGCAATGACTGCTGAGAGTTTGTCAGTGGAATACATGGAAAATGGAATCCAAACAATTGGATCGATTTGTTACATTTTGGCAGGAAACCAGAAAAATGTAATTTTGACAGAAAATATTTGTTCAATTGTATAATTGATTTGATAATTTTCTGGTCGTAAGAAATTCTTTGAGTGACTTGCAATCGATTGATTTAATAATTGTCTTTCAAAGAAAAACCATTCCATTTGAAAATTTTGCCTGATTCGTTTTCCTTGTCGCTTGGGTAAGGGCCCAATCATTTTAAAAATTAAGAGAAATGTTGATTAAAGCTGTCCAGTATTAAAAAAAAAAAAAAATCTCGGTGATATTGGAGTTTTCCTTTTTAATCCAAAATTTAATTTTTAGACAATTTTTTCGACATATGTATTTGACCCCCGAAAAATTATTTGTTGACACGTTACCTTTCAACTTTCAAACTTTAAATATTTCCTTTCGATAATTTTACTGAAAGTATTCGCCCAAAATTTCATCTGAGTCCGGTTGCTTACTTTTTGAGCTACAACACGAACAGTTTTTGTAAAAAGTTGTTTCGAGGTCTCAGCACGAAAAAATTATTGATTGTTGTATCTTACGGATTGATCGGCGATTCCAGGCGCGTACAATAGACATTCGATTTCTTTCCCCGAAACAGCTGCCTGACCGTACAAAAGGTCAACTGTAAAGGGTGTTGTGAAGCGAAGGTCGCTCCTCCTTTAACGACGCTTGCTACCTAAATCATCACCCAACCGCATTTGGTTCTTGCGCTCTAAATGTGATAACTATGCATCTTTTCAATATTTTTAGTTTGGTCATAACATTCTTTGGATATCATACTTTCGAAATATGTAATAAAAAATAAATAGATTTTTTGAAAATTTTATGTTTTAAACTCTTAAACTTAGCTAAATTCAAATAACAGCTGTCACTTGGTATGTTCCACAAGCGCGTAGGTATTCAAGGCACACGAGACTGAAAACTTGAAGTTTCATTCGTGTGAAAATAAGTTATGTCTGATAGCTCTGGGATCTTGGACTAAAAGCCCACGAGTCGAATCAACCGCAATCTTATGTCAACAGGATATTCGACGGGCTCACCTTGCCAGACTTTGATAAAATCTTGACTACGAGCAAAGTGAATATTGTAACTGAAATCCACATATTTCAACACAATGCATTTTTTTTTTTTTTTTTTGGTTTTTGGTAAATCCTATATCCTGTTTAAACATCTCACACACTATGCTGGAGTATTTTGCTTGAATCGCAATATCGTGGATGAGAATACCACAACTTGTAACTTGATTCCGACATAAGCGAGTGTTTTTAACACACCAATTGGCTTCCAAAGAGGTCATCCCCTTTTTGAAGAGCAGGAATTTTACGTGTTGAAAGATAATAATTGTTCTTTTCTATGAAAATATTTATCTGGAACTCTTTTGTCCCTTGTATACTATAGCCAGTACTGCTCTGTAGGGGATAAGATGTTCAATGAACCCACTAATTTTAAAAGTTGTGTTGGATCTGTGACATCATCTCAAGTGTAAGGGCTCTGTAAGACCAATGGGAATGAATCTCTCGTAGCTTAACAGTGCTGGTATGTTTCCATTGTAGAAACTTATACTTATAGGTAATTTCGGTAGGTAAATCTCTGTAACTAAAATTGGGAATCAGGATAGACTTTTGTTGTTGTTAAACAGTTAGCAGAGACACAAACCTACTTATATACCAAAAAAAGTGTGTGAGGGTTTCGGAGCAACTTTGGCCTTTCCATTCAAGTAATCATCTTACAGTAAATTTGTTTTTGATTACTTTCAAGTTGGTTTTATGTTTTGGTGTCAAAAATTTTACTAATCTTTTCATTTATTAGATAAAAAATACGTGGATTATCTCAACTACAAAACTGATCAATTTGAGTCACTTATAACTTCGATGAAATATTGAAAAGAAAAAAAAATTCAAATCGTAAAGCAACTATATATTGAACGTTTTTCTTTTCTTAAAAGTTGAATTTCTAAATTGTTGTTGGTAGCAATCTGGAAAAGATATCTGAATCGTTCAAGAAGGTATTCAAGACACGGGTATCCTCGATAGGTTCTTGAACGTACACAATGAAGCGATAAATCAGTATAGAATTGATGTGTGGTTGTAAAATCTAGATTACGATGTTAACGCCAATCAGCGTCTACTACAATCAAACAAAGCAAAACTACTGCCATTGAAAAACATTTAAAGCCTGGTGTAGGTGTACAGACTGATTAGTGCTGCAAAATAAAAAAATACGATTCACGTTAAACTTAACCATGGCTGCGAAACAGCAAGTTCTTGAAAGGAATTGAAAACCATTTATCAAAACTGTCTAACGACAAAATGTTCGACTCCAATCTTAGGGCCTTTTTCTACGCAAGCACACTAAGTACAATCACGCGATAACTTTGGAAGATGAATATCTTCTTACATAAATCCTGTAACCACTTTAAACTAATTTATTTAACTGAGAAAACCAAAAGACTCGATGGATGAAGTATCTTCACAATTTGTAAATCGTCAACTATATCTGCACGAACGAAGCTCATTTGTCTTTCATTTGTTCCATTTCCGGAAGCAAGGAAAATATCTTTTCAAAAGAAAAACAAACAGGAAAAAAGTAAAAAAAAACTGCTCCTTATTTCTGCTAACTAATTCCTAATCCTTTTTCATCCATTAATTCAGTCGAAAATGACAAACCATAAATCATTCAACACGCTTTATCCTTCTGCTAATAACATCGGAAGGATATTGAACGACAGCTAACAAACAACCAAAGAACACGAATGTGTATAGGAGCCAACTATTGAGGACGAAGTTGGTGTTGTGAAGTTTGCCAAAACTATCGATTGGCATTTGATAGCCAATAACTCAAGGCCAGATGAATATATGACACAAACAGACATCTGAAGAAGAACTTCCAATGTCAATCTCTATATTGTCTTAATCTCTTATCCTGGCATCGATTTGTGCGACCTTGTTCGGTGTTGCTGTTCAGTTCTACTCTACACTCATCTCCTACCAACACGCATCCTAACGCGATGCGAGAGTTGAGGATGACGATGACGACATTCATTCACTTCTGGTTGTTTTGTATTTTGACTCACTTCCCCTATAACTTATCCCTCCCTACACAGTTCCCTCCATTTCATCCCACTGATGGCAACAAAGTGGCTGACGTCTCACCCATGGGACCTTGCCACAGTCAGAGCTGTAACAGGAGCAAGTCATGCTCTCTCTGTGACTCCCACACACATTTTGTAATCCAGCTGCACATCGCCAGGCTGTTTTTGTATCCGGGTTTAGGGAGAGGTTGGGGGTTGGTATGGTTGAAAGAGACCCTCTCCCAGCCTCTTCCGTTTGTCAGCCCCGTCATCGTCGTCGCTTCAAGCGGTAGGTAATACGGGTCTTCCCTAACGTCTAAGGATTTCGTGTTGATGGTGTTAAACACAGCTACAAATGTATGCTGCCTTGCTCTTGAAATTTGGCAGACAATGTAACACCAGGACTACGAAGGCAACGACAAAACGTATATTGTTTTTGTTGTTATCCTTGTTGTCTGGTTGGCTGGCTGTCAAATCTACAACATCGATGTTCCATTTCAGAAAATCGCAAAGTAGTATTGATTTTGTATATGCTCCCGGTTCTTTTCATATTTTGGGGGCAAACCAACTGATGTGGCTCTAGAGGCGACTGTTTTTGATGGTGCAAAAGTGTGGTATGTTGAAGGACGCCAGAAGAAGGTGTGTGAAAGTCTCATTGTCAAAGCTGTCGATATATTGATTGGAGAAAATTGAATTAAGAACACGATATTAAGCGTTCTCGAGGGAGTGAGACAAGATTTTTGTGGCAAGGACTCCTTTAATGTATGAGAAGATGGGTCGGAATACGAGAGCTGAATTGTGGCCAATTATTTCACAAGTTTTTGAAGGGTTTTTGTGCTTTTGTGTGCGTTTTGTGTCTGGAGAGGAGGCAGGAGAAGAGTTGGTACATAATTGTTTCAATGATCAAATACCTTCAAAAAAGCCATTGCTTCAACGATGATGGGACACAGCATCTTTGTGCAAATCCGATTACAGCTTATAAAAGGGACCAGTTTTAAAGAGTGTGTGTTTGTGAGTACTGCAGTGTGTCAGTCACACCAAAGCACAGCTACAGGATGCAACCAGACCATGACCATCAATTCTTCATTCGCTAGACTTACTTTCTATGACTCTTTGAAAAAGCTGTGGAGCGCAAAAGAGAAATAAGCCACCCAACACCAGTAATTTATGGCGTCCATTGTCACAAGACACAATAACAAACAAAACCGACGACGACAGCAACAAGAAAACCACAATTTTGTCACAAGAATCTAAGTAAAAGTGCAGCCAAGGTAAGCGCATTGTTTGCACAGCATCTAAGTCATACCTACCATGAGCAACAATACAGATTTTGTAGAGATACCTACCTACCCAACGAGCTATTTAAAGTTGCCCTAACTCACTCAGGTTCACGACCCCATCCAATGGGGAATATTGTCATGAATTATTATTTATTGTGCAAACCGAAGTGAGGTCCTTTTTGTTGGATGGTTAGTCGGCTAGTTGGTTTGCTTTGCACTCTTTTTTTTACACAGGGCCAATAATTTTTCGCGTTACAAATCGCGATCTTTCTCCTGTCTCAGTGTCTTCTGGTTTCTGGTTGCATGACCATTGGGCTGCCAGAGAATCAGCCTGCCAGGGCCAGCCGGCAGTATCGCGTTAACGTGGCAATGTGGAATGTAAATCGAAGCAGGAACCTTTCTAGTGCATAGATAGAGGAAAAATAATCAAGAAATCACAAGAATACCTGCTCCCAAGCCTCCCAATGCCATCATCATAGTCGTCGTTATCCATGTCGTCGTCATCATCGGCGGAGCGGTGTAATAATTTATAATTTCGATTCGGTTGGATGGCATTCTATACAGGCAGAGATATACAAAAAAATGCCCATTGAAAATCGGTCCACACTGAATTGACGCTCAGCTCATAAATACTTGCTTAGGCGGGGTATACACAATCCTATGGTAAAGAACACCAACAATCGACAATGTGTGTCTGCTTGAGTGGGGCTTTGTAGAACGATCGACCGACGAAATCCGGAAGAAGAGTATAAACTTTTTGTCGAACGATGAATGCTCACGTTTTCTTTTTTATACAAAATTAACAGAGAGCCATTGTATAGGTGAATTGGCTTTGGCTTGGTTTCGTCGCATTGTCGTGCAATTGTATGAAGTAAACCACTGACCTTTACAAAAAAAAAAAAAAAAAAAAATACAACAAAAGTTATTGAAGGCTTGAGAAGAAAAGTTCGATTAGATGACGTTTGGGGCACGGTGCGAAGTTGCCAGACTTAAGGTTAACTTTTTCAAAAGGCTTTTTTTTGGATGGAAGAAAAGATAGCTATTCTTTTATTGGTCTGGAGGTGGTTGAGAGTGAGTCTTCGGCTTTAGGCTTTAAAATTCAATTAAAAAGTTGGAAATCTTTCCAATTCACAATACACACTCTGCGGAAAAAAGACATACTAGGGAACAGATGAAGATCAGTTGCTTTGCTCCGAGGCTCCCGATGTTTTATCGGATTACATTAAAAAAATAAACCAACTAGGAGGTTTAAAAGTTAAACACATTGATGGCTTGACGCAAGAAGCAGATGACAGATGACAGATGACAGATGACAGATGATAGATGACAGATGACAGATGACAGATGACAGATGACAGATGACAGATGACAGATGACAGATGACAGGTGACAGATGACAGATGACAGTTGACAGTTGACAGTTGACAGATGACAGATGACAAAAAACAATTGAAAGACATATGTCAGTTTTTGTAATGCGAAACTAAAAAAATAAAGAAAGTTTTCGATAGAGAATCAATTAGTGAATACCACAAAGAAGCGAACTTGACATCTTCTTCTTCTGTATTTACAACTCCAAGAGCTTTGCAGCCTCGAAAAAATCACAACTCTCTCACTTATCTGATTGGTAATGTTAGGTTTTGTTAGGCTAGGTTTCAATGGCTGTCAGGAAGATGGCTGACACACTTAGACCAATATTAGGTCCATTATGATACTGTAAGAAGTGTGTGAGGGAGAACCTCTCTTGAATTAACTATTTTGAGTTATTGAGAAAGCGATAGAGGTGAAGAGTGTCTTTGTTCACCAAATCGATAAGATCATAAAGGAAGTATTCGCCTAGACGCATATGATGGCGTGTCAGGCAGTGCCCGGTAGTGACATTGATTACGGAGCCCATCTGCAGTCTGGTTATTGATAGAAAGTATCTTGTGCGCTTTAGATCTAACTCTGGCCAGATATGTTTTCTAGCCACACAGGGAGTGGTATTGCTGCACTTGTTGTTGCTACCATGAGAACGCGCATGTAGCGATTGGTATCAATGTCAAGCCTGTTGTTTAAGATCGGTAAACCGGTTCCATTTCCGGTGAGCTTATCGGCTTTGCAGTTACCTAGAATATCTCCGAGCCCCGGCCCCCATATAAAGTGAATATAGAACTGTTCGGTATTAAGTGACACTTGAGGGCGGTTACAGAATATCCGCTTGGAACACGCTACAGTGGTTTGAAAGGCGGAATGAAAGACGTAAGCTAATTTTGTCTGAGCTCTCCCCGCAGCTTTCCCTTTCCGTGGTTTTCAAACCATCTATATAGAAATGAATTGAATTACCCTCAAGAACTGCTCGCTTGCATAGTCGAAGTGACATAGGATTGATCTGAACAACTTGAGGATCGTAGCATGACCAATGTTATAATTGGTCCATTGGGAGATAGCTCTTAGACGATTGACTGAAGATATCGAGATAAAGGAGTATGTTAAGGGCAGCTGAAGCTGTTAATAGCAGTGGTCCACTTATACACATGCAAGCTGATCATTGGGCCTTGCTTAGATTTTCGCAGTAGGTCATTTTATCAAGAGCGGCTCTTAGCCACGGTTTTCAGCATAGAAGTTTATGTTCACTTTATCACTTTTAGGGATAAAATCCTCATCCGGAAGTTCCATTGGTAGAAGGTACCGCGGGCTGGGATATCTTGGCTGGCTTATGATGATCCTTATGATTATGATAAGAGAATTCGGGTGGTCGGTCATGTATCAAAGACATCTACAGCTGGAGTCGATGAGTTTTATTATTTTCGCGTCTTCGTAGAATCTCCTGTTGCTGACGTGCTTCCTTCGTATCCTGACATAGTTTAGTCATGTGCAGATCCGCAGTATCTTCCGCTCGAGTGGGTTTTTGTTGCCGTGTACCAAGTACGAAAACAGTTACGTAATCACGGGCCTAGTGAGCTGCTTGTAGAGAAGTAGTTTCGTCTTCTGGCTTAGTCCGTTGTTCTTTCGCAATAGTCGATGGATGTGGTGAAAAACGAAGTTGGCTTATCTTAGTACAGCAGCTGCTTGGGGATTGAACCTGTGCAATTCGTTGAACTGTACTCTGAGGTACTTTACATTGTTTTTGGCCGTTAATTGAGTTCCATAGAGTAAGGAGATTTTGGTACTTCTACACTTGTTGGCTGAGCGACCTCTTGCGTTCCCGGATCTGGTGGATGGTCGTCTAAAGCAAATTAGCTCGGATTTGGCTGAGTTTACTTTGAAGCCCCAGTGCTGGTAGTACACGCAAAGCTGTTTTACATGAGCTACAACTCTCTGGCAGCAAATACCGGGGAAATGGACGTGGCGTATGTGAGGGAGTCATCGGCAAACAGGAAAGTTTGTGCGTCTTCTGGCTATGGTAGGTCTGATGTGTAGATGTTGAATAAGAACGGTCCTAGCTTGGATCCTTGTGCTACTCCGGCGTTGATTGTCCTTATTGATGGCTGTCAACTTCCTATTTGAACGAAGAATGACCTGCAATGAAGAACATTGTACATAATGTTGATTAGTGCCTGTGGAAAATTAAGTTGGAAGAGTTTATGCACTAGTCCTTGAATCCAAACACTGTCAAATGCTTTCTCGATATCGAGAAGGCATGCAACAGTGACTTGATGGCAGTTCAAGGAAGAGGCAATGTCGTGCTGTAATTTAATAAGAGGATGTTGGGTGGACTGTTTTTCACGGAAGCCGAACTGTGTGTCTGGTTTCTGGTATCATGTTGTAGTTGCTGCACAAGGATTTCAACCTCCTCTAATCTTTTGCTCATGATGCTCAAAAGAGAAATGGGTCGTTATCCAGAGACGTCTTTGTTGTTGGATTTTTTGTTGTTGATGCAATTATTTAGGATAATTGCCAGGAATATCGTCACTCATTGAGGTAGCCTTTTGAGGATGAATGTTGATACCTTGTTCATTCCTGTTGACTTTTTTGGGCGGCTTCAGTGTAGGACCTGTTGAGTTTCTTCAGGAGTGGTGAGCTCAAGGTTGTCTGTTGTATTGCTGGACGGATTTTCATTACTGAACTGGATGGTCTGTTGGGGGGCTTGTGCGAGTTGAACTGAGGAGATGACTTCTTCCAAAAATGCAAGGTCCAAGGGTGTATTTGGTTTGAAATGTTCTTCAAAGAAGTCAGCGAATCCTTTGGCCTTATCCGCGTCGGTTGAATCTTCACCATAAGCTGTAATTATGGTTTCCGGCATTGGGAGTTTTTTCCCTATTGATTTTTTGGAAGGTGTCGGATCCTGGCATTATGGATTGGAGAAGAATGTCACTGTCAGTTTTCTAGAGGTTAAGCATTAGATCACTTTACTAGTTTGATTTTAAGAGCATCAGCTCAGTCTGTTTACCTGAAAAACATTATGGTATATGTTAGTTTATAGCTTATTTGATTTATAATATTTTTTTTTTTATTTAGTAGTTCTGTCTAGGAGATAGACCCCCCCCTCCCCCCGCTCTTTAAATTGTTTGCTTGTCTTAACTCAATATATTTACCCTGAGATTTTGTCGTATCATATGCATAGCACACTGTATGTACATTGTACATCGATATGTTTTCCCACTTTTTCAAAAAAGTTGGCAACCCTAGAGTGTATCAACAAGTGTCTTTTTCGCTCTATAAGAGTTTTGTTATTTTTCGATATAATTGACTTATTAAAATACAAAAAACATTTAATTTTGCTCACTAAAAGCCAGTGTATAATACTGAAATCAAAAACTTGGTATTCAATTGATAAGGTGTTGTGAATTTTGTTTTTAAATTTTTCAACGTTTGGCCAGTGATTAATTTGCTTAATGTCACATAGTGTTTTAGACAAAATCAGTCAAATTACAAATTTTGAACTAATTCTGATTCGTGCTTGAAGTTGATTGTATCTGATTAATTTTATTGAGAGCTATCCAACGCTGGGTGAACAATTTCAGTGAAGACTATACTTTTTGAGTTATTCCTGTTTATATAAATTAATTGAATATTAGGCATTTTCAACAGAGTTGCCCTACGTTCTTTTTGAAATTGAACTTTTTTATTTTGTGTAGCTCACTTTAAACGCCCGAAAAAAAAAAAAAAAAATTACTTATAATGAATTGCCATTGTACGATTTGCAATGATGAGAACTCCAATGCAGTAGCATTTTCATGTGCCGTATGTTTTCGCCAAATCCATGCAAAATGCCTAGGAATCAAAGGAAAAGATGCGGATAAGGTTGTGTCAATTCCTGGTCTGCGTTTCTATTGTAGCAGGCACGAAAAACTCTCCACGGACTATTTGTACTGGAAAATAGTGAAACTACAGAAGCTTTTTAACTCCATCTCATCAATATTTGTGGAGCTGCAGAGTACGTTTGATTTTGATGCTTTAGAGAAAAATACAATGGAAGAAGTCTTCAATAATATCGAGAGAAGAAGTTTTTCTGCAGCATTATCTTCAATGGAACAACCTTTAATCGTTCTCACTCCATCATCTCGGCCCTCTGACCAATTTGTTTCTTCACCACATTTACAACAACAACAACAACAACAACAACAACAACAACAACAACAACAACAACAACAACAACAACAACAACAACAACAACAACAACAACAACAACAACAACAAAAACAGCAATTGCATCAACAACACCAACAGCAGCAACAACTTCAGCAGCAGCAGCAACAACAACAACAACAACAACATGAACAACAACAACAGCAACATAAACAGCAACAGCAACAGCAACAGCAACAGCAACAGCAACAGCAACAGCAACAGCAACAGCAACAGCAACAGCAACAGCAACAGCAACAGCAACAGCAACAGCAACAGCAACAGCAACAGCAACAGCAACAGCAACAGCAACAGCAACAGCAACAGCAACAGCAACAGCAACAGCAACAGCAACAGCAAAAACAACAACAACAACAACCGGAACAACAACAACAACAGGAACAGCAACCACCACAACAGCAACAACAACAGCCAAAACAACAAATCCAACAACAACAACGTGGTCAACGCCTACAGAAGCAGCAACACAAAAAAGATGATCAAGAAGTGATTCACCAAAGGGTTCTTCGACCCAGAGCTAGGCCGAGTCCGATAGCCTTTAACTATGATGATGTTTGCTCCACTTCCAAAGTAAGTCTATCTCTTGGACCTCCAGTTATTCCAATAGCTTCCATTGTGGATGAGGAAATTTCTGAACCGGGAGTAGACTTAAATGCAGTTCCACATGTTTCTAACTGTGTGGAATCCTTACATGTTATTTCGGCACGCAAAGATAATAGGAAAAATTTAGTTGTAGGTACAAATACGATTGAAAATGAATCAGTAGTACTTGAAGTTGTGTCTAAACTGAAATGGGTTCACGTAGGATCATTCAAGCCATCTACTACGTGTGATCAGATTCTCAGCTATGTTGAATCAGTATTTAAAATTGAGAAAAAACGATTAAGTTGCTTTAAGCTTCTCAAGGTGGGACAGGATGAAACTTTGCTTAAATATGTCAATTTTAAGCTTGGCGTTCCAGAAGAAATGCTTAATATGCTGTTGGATGGTACGAAGTGGCAGAATGGAGTACGTATTCGTTTATTTCAAACTCAGTCAAAAAACCATCTTCAACCTACTGTGACCCAAGTGCCATAGTTAATCGACCACAAGCACTAGTTTTTGATGTTCACAGCTCGTATCAAACAATTTATTATCAAAACATGAGTGGAATGAGAACGAAGACTACGGAATTTTTCATTGCCTCATCGGATTGCCCTTATGCTATTGTTGCTCTGACTGAAACTTGGTTGTGCGATGGAATATATTCTTCTGAATTTTTCGATTCGACATTTGCTGTATACAGACGAGATAGATGTCCTATTCAAACTGGAAAAATCCGAGGAGGTGGTGTTATGTTAGCAGTGCGTTCGATCTTCAACAGCCAACTAATAAAATTGTCAGATGATTCAGGTTTGATTGAGCAGATTTGCGTAAGAATCAATATGTCGTCTTCATGTTTTTACGTATTTGTATCCTACATACCCCCGGGTTCTGATGTAAGCATTTATAATTCCCACATTTTGAATATCGAATCTGTTGCTAAAAATATTGATAGTAGTGCTTATGTTATCGTACTAGGTGATTTTAACTTAGGTAATGTAAAATGGGCTTATGAAAGCAAATGTATTGTTCCTTATAATGTTAATGCTGAATGTGAGGTAACTGTTATTGATGCAATGTTAGCCATGAATTTAATGCAAGCCAATCTTGTTAAAAACTCTTTAGGTAGAATCCTTGATTTGGTTTTTGCTAACGAAGATTTAGATGTAACAGTAAGCGAACCTGAATGTGTATTATCGCATAACACTATTAACCATAACGCCTTGTGCATTTTGATTGATTTTAACAGCACTATTTTTTGTAAGAACGATATTCGTAGTTTATCTTCCTATAATTTTGCAAAAGCAGATTATGTACAAATTAATAACTTCCTGAATTCCATAAAATGGAATAATATTTTTAGTTTTTCTAATTTAAGTCAAGATTACTCTTCTTTCATGGGAGTACTGGAAGATGTATTTTTAAGATTCGTGCCGGAAAAAAAGATTTATAATCACAAACACCCGATTTGGTTTCATAAGCGATTAAGAAATTTAAAAACAGCCATGATAAAAGCCTATCGTAGAAGTCTAAGCAATAGTTCTCTTCGTGCCGAATTTTGTCGCCTTAGAAAAGAATATGAGTTTTTAAAAAGATTTTCCTACCGTCAATATATATGGTCCCTCGAATCGAAAATCAAAAATAATTCTAAGGCATTCTGGAGCGTGATCAATTCTAAGAAAGAATCTTTGGGAATACCTGCTTCTATTAAATATTGTGGAGAAGTTAGTACTAACTTGCAAGTTATTTGTAACTTTTTTGCGGCTTTTTTCCAATCAAATTATGTTGCTGAACAGCCGATATCGCACGTATTGGAAGAAAGTGAGCCTGTTCTTAATTTAGGCAATTTACAAGTAGATGAAAATGACATTCTCAATGAACTCTCTGCACTGGAAGATAGCTCTAAATGTGCACCGGATAATGTTCCACCAATATTCTTAAAAAACTGTAAAAATAGCTTGTTAGTGCCGTTAAAATATTTGTTTAATTTTTCATTGAGTGAAGGCGTTTTCCTGGATTGTTGGAAGTATTCTTTCGTGACACCTATTCACAAATCTGGCTCCCGCCAAGAAGTTGAGAATTATAGACCAATTGCAAAACTTCAAATCATTCCTAAAGTTTTTGAAGCAATTGTTAAAGATAAAATTTATGCAATTGTTCGAAATCATATTTCTCCTTCCCAGCACGGCTTTGTGTCAGGTAGGTCTACTTCAACAAACCTAGCTATCTACTCAAACTATTGTCTTGGAAGTTTAGAGAATAGGTACCAAGTAGATACCATTTTTACAGATTTTTCAAAAGCTTTTGATCGCGTTCAACATGGAGTACTAGTTCGAAAATTGAAAGATTTAGGTTTTCATTCTAGCTTGCTAAACTGGATTGAAAGTTATGTAACCAATCGAAAGCAATATGTTAAGATTGGCTCCAGTATATCAAAGGCTATCTCTAACTTTTCAGGCGTTCCCCAAGGAAGTCATTTGGGCCCACTGCTTTTTGTTCTATTTGTAAACGACTTACCTCAATATCTGAAACATTCAGAATGTTTATTATATGCAGATGACCTTAAAATCTATAAAGCAATAAAATCTCTATCAAATTGTATTGAACTGCAAAGTGATATTGACAATGTAATAAGATGGTGTGAACACAATTCCTTGTATTTTAATGTTAATAAGTGCTCTGTTTTAACTTGTTCTCGTATTTTGAATTCTGTGTCATTTAACTACACTATGTCATCTGCAACTCTTAGTAGATTGTCTTCAAAAAAAGATCTAGGAATTATTTTTGATTCTGAATTTCGTTTTGGCTTACATTATGATCATTTAGTTGCCAAAGCTAATGCTATGCTGGGCTTTATATTTCGTAACTCTAAGGATTTCGTAGATCCGTATACAATTAAAACGTTATATATATCCTTAGTAAGGTCTCAATTAGAATATTGTTCAATAATTTGGAGTCCATATTATGGAAACGCAATAATGCGCATCGAGCGTATCCAGAAAAGGTTAACAAGATTCGCGCTACGAAAGATTTATTCTTATTCCACTATGCCATCATATGAAGCGCGATGTCTTTTAATCGATTTAAAGCCTCTTTATAAAAGAAGGCAATGTAATTTTGCTTTGTTTGCTCGCGACATATTATGCAGCCATATCGATTGTTCTTACTTGCTTTCTTTACTAAACATATATACTCCTGCGCGTTCCCTTCGGCCAAGAGAAAACATCTTCATGTACTTACCTAGGCATGTAACAAGATATGGTCAGAATGAGCCTTTAACTAATGCAATGTATTATTTTAATAAATTTATATGCCTTATTGATTTTAATTTAAGTAGAAATACATGCAAGAACTTGATACTCAACTCTGTGTTATGCGAATGATAATTTGTATTATATTTATATATGAGTAATGTTATTCATTTTTATTATATTTTTTGTTACTCATTGTTATCTATTAGAGTTTAAGACTTGTTAGATAAATAAATAAATAAATAAAAAAAAAATTTATGTCGATTGAATTCCTTAATCTCCATTTCTGTTTAGCGATCAAGTCAAATAAAGAAGCTCTCCAATATTTGTCATAGATATCGGTGATTTGAGACTTCTTTCTTTACTAGACCATTGGACTGTGCAGGAGACGCGCATAGTGAAGAAACTCATGACACTCTATATAACTCACTGTGGAGTACTGCACCAGAAATACAGCTAAGTGACAAATTTTATCGACAGTTTTTAATGAAAAAGGAGAAAGAGATACCCTTCCCTCTTCCCCTAATGTTCACTCACCAATCACTGTCTGAAGTCTAGAAACAAAAGAAGTAGGTACTTGAAGTGTCGGCCTAGGCCCCTGACTTTTTTTACATAAAAACCACAAAATATAAACGGGATATTGGCAGCAAAAGAACACAACTGGCAACACCATCGCCACGATCCACTTGAATTGCATTTCTACGTTTTCCTCTACTTTTGCCTTGAGTCTAAAAAATCTGAGGGCATAAATCAAGCGAAAAGATTCAAACGATTCGAATGGTGCACGTTCTTCGATCGTTTCCTTGCCGTTCAATACTTTTTCTTTTTATTTTCTGTTTTGTATTATAAATTGATCTGTAGGTACATTGCAATTTGGTTGTTTCTATTTTTCCTCTTGTGGCAAGCTAAATACAAGCTGTGCAACTAACCACGAAGCCCCAAAGCCACAAAAATGTATCTGGATCAGCTGGGGCAGCGGTATGGCAGTCGCGGCGGTAATCAACTTTCTTTTCATTGGCGTTAGGGCATGACACTTTACAATCCATCCATCCATTCACATCCATCCGCCATCAATCCGTTGGCGTGTTCTGTGGATAGCACGCTCCTACCGCACCGAGAGCGTCTGTCCATCTATCTTCCTGCCATTTAGTTTCATTTAAATGAAGAGATTGTCGATCTTGGAAAATGCCTTTGCCTGATGGTCTCTAAAGTACGTTGCGCTTGTTCTATTTTCTGCAACAGGGAAGCCAAACACGCGGCGGCAACCATTCGTGCATTCTTTGACTAATTAGATACTTTTGGTGTATCAGCCAGGAGCAGCATCAGCTCCAGATGTTCCCGCTTGTACAGTGTGTACAGTCCTAGTCTCCTAAGATCTAATTGTATCTCTTTGGTTCGCTTTAGTTGATTATTTATGACTGGGCCACTGAGTGCATCGTGTTTATATTTTTGTTTGGCGATTGCCAACGAAAAGGGGGCCTACCCTAATGCTGTTTGAGGTGCGCGTTTCTCCATCTCCCTGGGTTCTATATTTAGTCAGAAATAAATTGACAGCTGGGGTGATAAGTTGAAGAGAGGTGTGAGTGAAGTAAGTACATCCATATCTGGATCTGTGTATCTCTTGGTCTTTTGCCGAATAATTGAGGTATTTCGAACATTTGTATTCCTTAAGTACATTTAACAATCAAATTAAGGAACTTCCATTCCATACTATGTATTAATGAACTTCGTAATTTTGATTGTGTAGGTGTTTCTGGAATTTGGTATAAAATCAATGCCTTCGGGGAACGCAGTCTCCCCCTGGCTGTGGTATGCTTTGTTTTGAGTTTATTTAGGATGTAATTAATTTACATGTAAACATTTAAAGTTGTGTATGGTTTTTCAATGCCCTCAGGGGCTTTGGATGACGTGGAAAATGTTTCTTAAGTACAGCGTCGTTATTAAAAAAATTTAAAGACCTTGCGGTGTGTTTAAAGGGAGAATTTGTGGTATTTCTAATTTTGTTTGAAAATTACGAACAAAATAGAAATCAGCACTGATTGCCTAAGCATCAACAAGGAAATTGATGTTCATGATGAAATTAGTACCTACGTGGAAAGGGAATGGGAAAGGTAAGTTGGAACAGTGGAGTGGTTTGAATTCCTAGCTGTATTCACACTATGTTCTTTCTTTATTACCTATGTGGTGTTGATATTCAACATGTTACTAAACTTTTCTATAAACAAATTAGAGTCTAGTTGGAAGAATAGGAGAACTTATCTTTAGTCTTTCAATCTCATGGAGGTGTGTGTCTTCGCTTTTTATCTTCATTAAACTTTTTTTCGAAATTTCATTTCGTTTGTTGCAGACAAGTCTATTTCGTCAGTTTAGCTTGTTGTAAACAGTGCAGTAGTTTTTCTTTTCCTTGATACGGTATAGAGTGCTCGCAAAACCGTAGATCCGCATTATAGGTGTCCATCCGATCTACGTGTTCAGCAACCATTGTGGTGTCGCGGTGCGTACTCATATAGCTGTGCCCATGCCGCAATTCAGCTTATACATTTGGTTGTTGAATCTTTACCTCCACACATTGTTTTAACAAACAGGACCAGAGATCATTCGGAGTGATTTTCGTTGGAGAAACTTAGGGTTTCTTCATCCATTTTAGATAAGACTCATGCTTCCACATTGTAAAGCAGGGCTGTGATGATTGAGGGCCTATAAAGGGTTACCTTTTTTGTAGAGAGGGTTTTTTTCCTTCTTAACCCAAAGAAGCAACGGTTGGCAAGAGTTATTCTCTGTTTGATCTCCGCACTGATATTGTTTTCTTTGTCAATAGCAGATCCTAGGTAGACGAAGTCCTGTACTACCTCAAAGTTATGTCTCTCTATTGTGACGATTTGTCCAATTCGTCGATTTTCTGTGTCCTTGTTTGATGACAACACATACTTCGTTTTGCCCTAAATAACCATCAAACCCTTTTTTGCCTTTTTTGTTTCAATGCTCGCAAAAGCACCTATGACATCACGCTTGTTTCTTCTCATTACGTCAATATCGTCTGCGTAGGCGAGTAATTGTACAGACTTCTGAAAGATTGTTCCTATGGTCTTGACATTTAAGTTCTGTACAGTATTTTCAAGTATTAAATTGCATGACAGTTTGTCGCCTATCGCCTTGCCTTACCTAAGCCTTTTTCGAAATCAAAGGTCTCGGTGAATTCTCTACCGACCTTGACGGAGCAGCGTGTCAAAGTCATCTTGCATAGTCGTACGAGTTTTGCATGGATGCCGAAACTAGACATGGCTCTGTACACGTGCAGCTCTTCTCTGTAAATGCTGACATACGCGGCCTTTGAATCGATGAAAAGGTTATATCTCGGGTTTTTTCCAAGATCTGCCGTAATTTGAAAATTTGGTCTATTGTGGACTTCTCTGGTCTAAAACAACATTATTGATATAAGGACTTATCTAGTTGTTTAATTGCGGTGTCAGACGTTTACATAATACAGCAGATAAGGATCTTATAAGCGTCGTTAAGGAAGCTTATCCCTCTATATTTGGCGCAATTGTGAAGGTCTCCCTTCTTTAGGATCGGGCATACGATGCTGAGGTTCCATTCATGGGGCATGCTTTCTTCCAACCATATCATGAAGATCAGCTGGTGCATGCTCCTTTCCAACTAATCTCCAGCTGCCTTGAAAAGTTTGGCACCAAGCATGTCTGAACTTATTTGATTTGAGTTTGTATATATGGCAAACGAAACTTTTTTATGTCGGGAGGACGGCATTATTGATCATCGTCGAAGTTTAATGGGGCATTACGCCTGACAGCTGAACTTGTGTCTTCATCGCCGTTAAGCAGTCTGCTGAATTGGTCTTTCCAGATCCTCTATAGTGATTCTGTTGCTATTACTATGTTTTCCTGCTGGTCTTTTCAGACTTGATAGCATAATATGCTAATGTTTGGCGAATTAAGCCCTGATGCAGTTGGTCATTATACGGTATACGCAAATATACTGCATTTTGGCTGATACCAAATAAGCGTTGTTTCTGTTGTCGGAAGCAGTTGCCACAGTCGATGTCACATTTTTTTTTATCTTCTTTATGCGCGGCCCATTTAATCGCACTACTTGGATGGCAGTTATGTCTGCATTGTAGAAGTTGGACGTTATCCTATAAGGAATCATGAGTTCCATTTTCGGATCCGGAAGTCTTTGTCCTTTTTTTCGTTTTAAGTTTGTTTTGGAACCATTTGGTTAGGTTAGGTAGTTACCCCTCGCACAGCCTCCAACCTAAAGGGCTCATCCGCCACCATCTACTACTGATTACTTCTTCAATTTTGTAAAACCATTAAACAAAGTATGTCGGAGTATCTCATTCAGAGATCTCTGCTTTTTCTACTGCGGAAGTCCGCCGTTAATTCTGTAATTCATCCGCTGAAACATTCCCAAGATTCGGGCACTCAGTCATTACTCGCAGAGCATTCTAGTGATGATCTATTTCTTCTTCGGCTTTTTGTGACTACTCGCACTTACTAGTTTTGAAGGTCACTTCCGAATGGAGCATTCCAATTCCGAGTGGTTACCCCGTGGAGGTAGAGTAAGTACAATTGACGTGTACTATAAGTTGGAAGATCTGGACACAGCCAAGTTGACACTACTCAGAGCTTTCCACCTATAGTGGCCTCAATACTAAACTAAACTAACCCAAATAAAAAACAAATTGATAAATGAATACAGTTAAAAAAAAGAAATGTTATAATTGAATTGTTCAGTAAGCAGGCTTAATGATGATAAGATCACGTTTCACTTAAGAAAATTTCAAAGGAATTATTTCACCCGTTTGATTGTTATTGAATTGTTCCATTTATTATATGCAAAGGAGTGAGTCGCATCATTTAATTTTTACTTGCGATTATAGGTACTATAAGGCAAGTCTTGCAATCGTGCAGAAAAAAAATTTTGAGATAACAATTAAACATGACATTACGATGATAGAGAATACGAAAAAAGTGGGTCCTGCAATTCTGTCTGTCTGTCTGTCTGTCTGTCTGTCTGTCTGTCTGTCTGTCTGTCTGTCTGTCTGTCTGTCTGTCTGTCTGTATATGGATCTACAGCCTGAACCAATAGACCGATTTGCTTCAAAATTTGCAGTTAGGGCCTGTGGAGCAGTCTACAGAGGGGTTTTTGGAATTGAGTCTCTAGGTTTTGAAATAACGGTACCTGCCATACAACCGATATGATAATACCTATTTTTCTCGAAAACGGCTCCAACGATTTCAATAAAATTTTGTGTGTAGAATTAATTTTAGATTGTATTTCTTATGATGTAAAAAAAAAATTTTGGAAAAGTTTAAAAACGGTACCTCCCATAGTACCGTTTTTTTTAAAACCGACTTTCTCGTTAATGGCTTGCACGATGTTTACGAAATTTTGTGTTTTAGAAGTTTTAAGTTGTTTAAGGAAAACTGCATAACAAGATTTGAAAAATTTTAATTTTTGAAATTTTTAAAAAAAATTTAAAAAAATTTAGATTTTTTGAAATAACTTCAAAACCATAACTTAGATTTTTCTCAAATTTTTTGTCAAATTAAGTTTTGCTAAGATCTTAAATTTTGCATACTTGAATTTTACAAAACTTTTTTTTAAAAAAAATGTAAAATAAAAAACCGTTATATTTAAAAGTGGTCCAACGATTTTGATAAAATTTTATATGTTTGAAAATATGCGTTTATATGTATTAAAAATTGCAAAAGAATGGCGTTTTAGATTTTCGCTTGAGACCTTTGGAATATTTAATTGAATTTTTTTCAATATTTTTCGTGATTTAATAAAATTTTCCTAATTAATGTATAGTTGGCAACCCTGTACCACCAAATATATTATAAAGAGCGAACACCAAAACCTTTTACTCAGCCCTAAGATTTTGATATCGTATTTAGAACACAATCGCAAGTTCGTGCGACCCAGTCGTGCCCATTTTTCATATAGCTATAACGATATCTTCGAAGGTGTCGGCAAAGTCTTCTCATTTTACTAAATTCACTACACTCACTCGGTCTTGCAGGCTTAGGTACTTGGTTCACTCCATTCGCTTTTACGCTTCACATTTTTACAATGAAAAACAAAATTTTACTACTCGAAATGAATGAATTTTTCTTACGTTGCCGTCCGTTACTTTGTTTTTTATTGAGCTCGATAATTTTTATTTAATTTTTGAGCAGAACATGTTGTTGTTGTGGACACTCGAAAAAAAAAATTGAAATTTTTTTACTGCGATAAGATTGCTTGAGCATCATTGCACCTGGACACAGGGGTATTCGTTTGAATATATTGAACTATGAAAGCATCATCGTTACAATTATATATTTAAAGCTTCTAACTTAACATCTTACCTTTCTGTTTACAGACATCGAGTAAACCAAACTCTGGAACAGCTCTGAAGCCCTACATGATATTTTTGGCATTCACAATTAAAAACTTCGCCAAAATAAAATATAAATAATCATTGTCAATAGCAATGCTGACTAATATTCAAAGAGTCAGTCCAGTGTTTACTTCATAACTATTTTCTAGAAAAATTGCACCTAAATAAAACTAAAAAGCAGCTTTCTGCTTCTCACAAAGACGCCTTTATGAGACTCATTTTGCAACTAATTTTTTTATTTTCGTCTCTGTTTTGTTGGGGCATCAGTAATATGACGAGGATAAATCAACTTTTGTTTGCAAATAACCTGATTGACAACTAAATTGTGTGCAGGAGGACCCTATAAGGGATAACAATATATAAGCAAACAATACTCTAATTGCGAACGACTCAAACTGGTGCAAAAGAGAATCAAAGACTTCTGTTTTTTGTTCTTCAATAGAACATGTGTGACTCCTAAAAATATATCGTTGTCCAGTAACGCCTTTGAAGGATACTCCCTCACAGCTGTTATCCCTTGTTAAAGTTTGTATAAGTTGACAAAAGGCTGCAACAACTGTCGAGGACCCATGTCACAAATTGTATATTTTCGAACAAAAGCTGGAACTTGGCAACAAGAGAATCCTGAATTATTTGAAACTTAGTGCTCAATCATAAAGGTTTTTGGTATTCTCGTGTGGGAGTGAATAAAGAGAAAGTCTAGCCAAAATGAAATGTATGAAAATTAAAGTGCAATGCACCTAATTGTTTGGACTTTGAAATTATTAAACATAGAGTGGGTTGACTCGTCCTAAGGAGACTGACCCAGGAGGCGAATTCAAAGAAAGAAGCTTTAAAATAGTTGATTTAAAAATACTTTTCCGAGATTTTTTTAATGCAAATCGTGGGAAACCCTATACTCCTCAGTTATTACGGAAAATACTTATTTATTTGAGAAATTATTAATTCCTTGGTTTGTATCTATCAACTGGTTTTACAACTCTTACAAGGCTGGATGCATAAAGTCTGAAGTCCTTTGTCAGAGGCGGTTCAACAAAGCCTTCGACTTGGGTAATAGTTGATTATTCTTTTTTAAGTGCTGGTTACACCTTGATGGCATTTCCAGTATGTGAATGACTACGGTTACGGTGCTAGACTGTTTCAAATTCCGTTCGTACCAAATATGAACGTGGTGTATTAAAAGGTTTCCAAACGGTTCTCGAGATCCAGGTTGGAATTGTTGTTTAAAATCACTGTGTTATTGAAAACGTTATTAATGTCGAGGAAATTGTATTGTTTTCGTTTTATCGATAAATTTTATATAATTTTTTTAACCATCATCATTGATTCAATTTCGTTTAAATGTGATTTTCTTGATTGTTTCATGATGTTGTTTAAAATGGCTCAAAAGTAATTATTCAAAAAAAAAATGCTCAAATACAAGAACTTAAATACCAAATAAGCGATGTTGGCTGTTTTCCAAACCATTTAATAATAAATTGTCTTTCCCAGTAGTAGTAAGTAGTACCTATAATAGTGAGATTTTATAAAAAAAAAAAATATCTAAAAATCATTTTTACAAATTCACAATATTATAGCATTGGCTTTTACCGTCTTTTCCAGTACTACAAGCCATGGAGTTTGATTTTGAATTTGGATAAGTATATATGATTTTGATTTTCCGAAGCGGAGGAAACCGAAACAACTTTGCGTATGAAAAATGGCAGTACAACGGTGGAGCCATTGAAGTAGTCACGCAGTTTAAATATTTACGACTTAGGAGTATTTCATGCGAAACTTAAGAATGGAAAAACATTTATAAAAATAATACCTACTGCAGAAGGCTAAGGCCCCAATCAACGACAAAAATATCACTCATAGTAGTAAGTAGAAGATATTTGAGGCAGTATCGAGGTCAGTTTTGTTCTCCGCAGTTCAAACTTGAGGAGCAAAACAGTATGAATTCGTAGAAAATCTTCTTCGACATCAAGCGAATTTTTCAATTGCCGCACAAATCGCCTAACTACGTACTTATGTTGGAAACAGATTTATCTCCTCTTTTCATCCAAACGCTGAACATGCAAGTGGATTATATCTTGAATTTTATGATGATGGATATGGATAGTCACCGGTTTCCAAAACATAGCAGCTCTTCAAGTTATCCGAACGAAAACAAGCTGGAATATTGATTGGATTGAGTTATGTAGCTGGAAACGTTTGAATGGAATTAAATCTAGATTATTTTAATAAAGATGAGATGAAATGTCTCTCTCTATCAGTTCATTTCTATGGTGAACATAAAACAGAGAGTGAGAGACAAGTATATGAAAGATGCCTCAGGATCTCTATACAGACTGCTCTTATCTCAGTTAAACCATAATTTGGAAGAAAAGAATTATTTTACCGACGCCAACAGTATTGCCAAAATATCGATGATGATAAAGCTGCGAGGAGGACTCATGCAACTTAACTTCGTGCCACATGGAGAGGACTTACCTTTAATTTGCTCTTTATAATATAATCTAGAAGAAGGAGAGGATATATTTCATTTTTTGAGAAAATGTCCAATTCTTAAGAAAATTAGAGGAAACGCTTTTGGAAGTAATATCTTGACCAAAAATCAAATTATTGACTTGTTTAACAACATGGAGGTGGAAAATCATTCAGTTAATGCAGTTTTTTTTTCTGTTGGAGGTTTTGAAAATACCAGCTGAAGCACTTAGACCTAAATAATACCGGTTCAATGTACTACCAGATAGCAACCTTCTTTTGTAATAACTTTCCAGATGTTCGGATAAAAACCAGAAGACGCTGCCATGATAAGGAGCCAAAGTTACCAGCTCTCACCATGTCTGCGCCGAGTATCTGTAACCTCATTCGAGATAAAAAAGCATTCAAAGAGGAAGTGCTCGCGGTGTTCTCATCTTCTCCACAAGATTCACAGAGTATGGTATCACTTAAGCCGAAAAACATTTAAATGCTTGGCAAAGGAAAAGTGCCTGCTGGCAACGCCAATAAGCTCTCTACAGTTTTTTTTTTTTGCTACGAGATAGCAAAATTGTTGCAGTCTTCGTTTTTACGTTGTGGAATGTGGAACATACTTTTGGTCTGTCTGCATCCAATGGAGGCATGCCATCTATGGTTGTGCTCTTGGCAGATTGAAGCCTCCACTCAGGACGCTAGCAAACCTATCGACGTTTCAGGGAAAGCTGTCTGAGATCTTTGCCTAGCAAGCTCATCGGCGATCTCATTTCCAGTTATGCCGTGATGGCCCGGAACCCAATTGCGACTCAAGGAATCTAATCTTCCGACCGCATTCAGAGAGCTCTTGCATTCTGGAATTACTTTCGATGTAACATTGCAGATAAGCGTTAACCCATAAAAACAAAATTATAAACGAATGTTTTTAAAGCACACATCAAATTAATATTAAAAATAGCGACACAAGTATTTTTCTTTAATAAAATGTTGCAATATTTTTTTTTTGTCATCTAGGGAGACGAATCGTCAGCTACTTTCCCAGGAAGTTTCCTAGGAAGATCCCGAAGAAAGGTGATCTGAACCTCATCGACAACTACAGGCCCATCTCCCTACTCAACAATCTAAGTAAGCTCCTGGAGGAGCTAATACTTAGGAATTTGAAAAAGTTCTGCAGGGATTATAACATCATCCCAAACATGCAGTTCGGCTTCCGGGAAAAGCATTCAAACCTGCATTCGCTGATGAAACTACATAATGACGTCGCCGAAGACCATAACAGCCATCGTATCTCCGTCCCATGCTGTTTGCATTTCGAAAAATCATTTGAGAGCGTTTTGATTGATGCACTCATCCATAAGCTAAATATTCTAAACTTTTCAGCTCCATTAATAAAAATAATTTTTTATTTTCTCTCCCCCCAGGAACTTTTTTGTCCAAAATGGAAGCGCAAATTCCGCCACCAAGAACATCAGAGCAGGAGTCGCTAAGGGATCAGAATTAGGACCATTTCTCTTCAACATCATGACGTCAGACCAACCTCCCCTAAGGAACAGCGAAAACCTGTTTTACGACGGTAACTCTCAGACTTATAGGACATCTTTATGCCCGGAGAGCGGAAGCTCACATCCACAAACTATATTCCTATTATAGTTAGTGGGGTATCTGGATCAACTCAGCTAGGTCAGAGCTCGTCTGCTTCAGAAGGCCCGGAGGAAGAGGCCGTTGTTTTGCTGGTAACTGCAGAGCCACATCCATTACTCAACCCGATGAAACCAGACTGGCTGCCCACAAAAACGCGAAGTATCTAGGCGTAAATTTCAACTAAGTGCTTAGATTCCAACCCACACTCACAAGCCGTACTGAAGAAGGCCAACTTCGGTTTCCACCGACTGTACCAATTGCTGAGGAAAAGGACAGGACTAAGTCAGCCAACAAAAGTGCTTGTATAAGCAGCTGATGCTGAGACCTGTCATCAACTACGGAAGCCTAGTTTGGTCACCATCTCGAAGACCGCGATGAAGGAGCTCCTAATTTTCGAAAGGAAGATTCTGAGACTCTGCACCACCCTCACTTTCAACCTCCAGCGTCAGATACATTACAGTACCCAGCATCTGGACGAGACAGCCAAGATTACGCCCTTGGACCAATACGTCTTATCGACTGTAATGAAAACGACTGCAAATATCAGCAACCACCCCAATATCCTGGTGAGAGGGATGACCACTGAGGACCGACACCCTGAGCCAAGATACCTTAGCTTTGGACGAAAAAATAATGGCAGCCAACGACGAAGCCATCATGCATACTGCCGTGCCTGATGCCTCCCCCTCACCCCCCCCCCCCTCCCTTCCAAACCACTTCATATAGAGTGAAACCAGAGACCAGATACAACCGGGAGGGAATATCTCGAGTCAGCCGACTTATAATGAAGAATTCTCCTTATTTTCAGCTATATAATATTAAGTTATTATTTTTATTCTAGACAATGTGTTTGGTTAGGGCCCCTATGTGCCGACATTCCTACATTATTGTCATTTTCTTAATTTTTAAATTCACTGGTATAAGTATCAATTTTTTATACATACATTATACATATATCTTTCAATAAACATAATGTTAATGTCAATGTTAAAGTTAACGAATGAATAATAATAGTCTAGTCTAAAAATCATTTTCTCCTTCAGTTAATAGGAGATTTGGAAGTCAAATATGTTATCAAAACTATTGAAAATATTAACTTGAAATATAATGTTTACTAAAGCAAAGGACAATGTATTAGCTATTGAAAAGCACTATAGTATGTTGTATTAAGTGGCTTAGTTGTTTTTAAATATTTTTTTGAAAGATTAGATAGATTTTCTTTTTTAATTCGCACTCTCGCCTTAACGGAGATAGACTAGCCGCCTCCCAAAAACTTATTTTCGTATCTTGCTCCCACCCATTTTTTGTCGCATTTTATGCAAAACACCCTGCAGATGGTTGAAAAAGCCAAACCTGAACTAAAGACACAAATTCTTATTTATTGTTCCAAACATCTGACTATTCTGAGGCAACTAATGGCAACCACATACAAACTCTTTGCATTGTCTTAATTTTCTTGTTTCAAAAAATTTTTTCCCCAATTGCCATTTTCATTCTGCAGTTCCAAATAAATATGTAAGTATTTTCATATGGTTGTAGTTAAAGAGAACTTTAAAGTCGAAAAATGTACTTCTTTTGAAGCGAAAAACTCTCTTGTGGCAAATTTTTTTCCCAAAATGGTTAAAAGATAAAGACTCGTTGAAACTACACAATTATTAAACAATAGCATTAGCAAACTACTTCCAGCGTTGTTTTCGCTCACAATATTCAACAAAAGAATCCCGAATCAGCCATGTACACGCGTTTCACCATCATCAAACTCCTGTTTCCCAGTCGCTTATTCCTGCAGACCATTCTAAGGGACAAAATCCATTATGCGTATAGAAAGATACTTTCGCATCTTAGCACTATCAAGTGTTGGATAAAATTATGAAAGTTTCTTCATACATAATAATGGGATGTGTGAAGAAGGATACTCGTCCATAGAACTAGGATGGGGTCTGGTTAAAGAGGTTTTGGTCTGGCGATACTCAAAACTGATACTGAAATTGAGAAACCCTCCTTCTTCTAAAAAGTTAGTTATTCATGTGTTTATATAGAAAACTTTCACATAATCACTGCCTCACTCTTTTTGAATACTGGCGTATCCTTTTTTTGTTGTTTTATACGAATTCCTTCCTTCTGTGATGTAGTAAAATTCAGATAAAGTTCCAGTCTTCAGATGGCCATTTCTAGTTTTTGGTTTAATTATTGTTCATTTAAATGGCTTTCTCGGTATGTAAGGGTTCCCTTTCAGTCAGCCCCCGTCCATTGTTTGCTTTTGTTTGTATAAAAAGTTTTGCAGAACAAAAAAAAAAAGAAAAGAAAATTAAACGACAGGGAGGACACATTTTCATATAGAAACTTGTCGAACATGGCTTGTTGGATAAGAAGTGTGTCATTGGGAGCTGGAGATTGAGATAAAAAATATTTGTTCAAGGACTTTTCATTCAATTTTGGGGGAGCTGATGAGAGGAAAATTCAAGAAAGGCACGAAATCCCGTAGCCATTGTTTAGGAAGGAAGACTAAGCATTTTGTTTGGTTATGGAACTTCTATTTATAGAAGTTTTTAACTTGAAATGACAAGGTATGCTTGAATATTGTGAATATGTACTTAATAAACGAAGTATTCAAATTCTTGAAGTCTTTGTTCAATTCTTATTTTCAAGTCTATCCGAGAACCGGGGTCAATTTAGAAGGCGAGCAGTCACTTAAATACAAGCCTATAAAACAATTTCCCAAACATAGAAATATTTCCAGATTGTTCAGGAAGTGGTTCCCTGCTCTTGGCGATTACATACCTACCTGGCAAAAATCTTGGTGTAAGGTTAGCAAGCGCCAAAGCATCAGTCAGAGCAACTTGATCCTGAGACGAAGCTAAGGTAAGTCCATCCTTGTAGGCCTGGGCTCACTCAGATATCACGTTTCACCATATGGGTTTGGGAAATGAGTGTATGAGGCAAGAGGTTTCAGCCCGTTTTCATGGCGTAATATTAAGCTTTGTCTGCTTTTCAAAAAGTGCTCTTTATTAGACGTGTGATTTCGAATCTGGCAATGTTTTTACATAGTTACTGCCAATTGATGTATGTTCAGTTAAGTTTACCACTTCATCGCTAAAGGATTGAAGCCTGTGAGTTAGCACCTAGATTGGGCGATTTAACACCGCTGGACTATTTTTCATGGGGTTATATGAGGTCCCTTGTCTACGCTCTTCAAACCAAAGACGATTGAAGCCTTGGAAAAGAATATTCGACCCGTCAATTCTGACACGCTTCCGAAATCGGTCGAAATTGGGCATCTCGACTGGTATTCCATTGGAGCCAGAAACGGCGACCATAATGGCAAACTATTATATTATCCTTTTAACAAAGCTAAATTGTAATCCATCACGGTTTTATTTATTCTTGATAACCGCACGTCTAAGAAAAACACTCTTCTGTTCAAGGTTCTAGCCCCAGATAGTTTCTTCAGGAATATCGTCTTAGGGAGTTCTCCTCACAGCTATGATAAGCACTTTCTAGCTTAGCCCTTCTTAAGACTGAGTTGTCATTTTTTGCGCCTGTCAGAAGTTCTAAGGAACTTCAGTAAGTAACAAAATAACGATGGATCGTAGCTTTCGGAAGTTACTTCACAATCCTGCAGTTTATCTGTCCTTAGTTCAAATTAGAAGAAGAAATCAAATGAACAGTTTTGTAATCTTCGCAGCAAGTGCAAGGTGTGAAGCAATTTCTCGCATCATATATTATGCAGGTTGAATTCAATTTAAAAAACGACTCAAAAAGTTTTTGGTCTTTTATAAATTAAAAACGAAAATCGGTCGAGATTCCCAATTCTATGAATATCAAGAGTCTGATGAAATTGAAAACACGCTTGATCTATTTGCTCAGTTTTTTGAATCGGTCTATTCCAACTCACATGAAAATCTAGTTCAACTTTCTGGTTATAATCCTAAAGTAAGTATAGGATCCTTATAGTTATTTCTCAAGAATGTCTTAGAAGGATTGCATGATCATAAGCCAAACGCTAAACCTAGCATTGATGGCATTCCTGCGATAGTTTTGAACAGATGTTCCAGTTCTCTGACTCTTCCATTACTAATCATTTTCAATTCTTCACTGTCATCTGGACTATTCTTAGATGAACGGAAATCCCCTTTCTTCATTACAATTTTTAAATCGCGCTCCAAAAACAATGTAGATTTCTAAACTATCTGCAATTCCTAAGTTTTTTGAAAGCCTTGTCAAAAAAAAACTTGATTTCCTAATGAAGGAACATATAAGTGATGCCCAACATGGGTTCATCTCGGGAAGATTGACAACCACCATGTTTCTCTTCTTTCGTTGTTGACGGTATTGATAGCAAAAATCAAGTGGATGTTATTCATACCGATTTTAGCAAAGCATTTGATTCGGTTTGCCACAAAATACTGCTTCAAAAATTGTAATCATTTGGTTCCCATTCAAACCTCTTTCAATGGATCTGTTACTTCATCATAAGAAGGGTTCAAAAAGTTAAAATTGACGAATTCACCTCAAGGCAGATAAATTGTACCTCTGGTTTTCCACAGGGTAGTCATCTAGGTCCCCTACTTTTTATCATATTTATTGATGATATTGTTAACTGTGTCAACTTCAGCAAATGCCTCATGTGCGCAGACGATCTGAAACTTTTTCTGAAAGTAACCTCCATTAGTGATTGCCAAAAACTCTAATTGGATCTTGATAATCTATCTCGCTGGTGTGTTTTAAACCGCTTGAATCTGAACGCCAAAAAGTGTTTTGTGATTTCTCTCTCTAAAAAGAATCATATGCAAGAGTTTTCATATTATCTTAATTGCAACCCTCTTCAGAGAACTGAAAAATGTAAGGGTTTAGGCGTACTTTTTGACTCCAAATTCTCTTTTACACCACATATAGAAGCTATTGTATCAAAAGCTAACTCAATGCTAGGATTTATCAAAAGAAACTCTACGGACTTAACTAACCCCTACACCCTTGTGTCTCTTTATGCCTTACGAGTAAGACCCAACCTAGAGTATGCAGACATCGTCTGGAACCCTCACCAACATTGTTTTTATGATCGAATTCAGAAAGTTCAGAATGGGTTTACGAAGTATCCATTTAACAAAATGCGATGGTGCTTTCGTCCAAATTCAACAGCTAGGCAGAGTCTACTAGGTTTGCAATCGCTCAAATCACGTAGAGCTAGCCATGACATAAATTTTGTGCGAGACATTTTATGTTATCATATAAAGTTTCCTTCCTTGTTGTCCAGAGAGGCTGATGAGGGATAGAAATCTTCTTTTTCAATCAAGGCACAGAACAAATTATGGCATGAGTGTACCAATTTCAAGATCAATCAGAGAGTTTAAGGAAACTTGTGGTCATATTGATTTAGCCTTCTCCAAAATAAATTTCGTAATGAATTGTATTGCTTATTTTTAAGAAATTGAAACCTATTTTACTTTAATGTGTAATCTGTCGAGCTCATTGCTCGTAGGTGAAATAAAGAAATAACTAAATTGGGCGTCTCGGTTGATATTCCATTTTAGCAAGAAACGGCGGCAATTACGGTTTTATTCTTTCCTGAAAACCGCACGTCTAAGAAAAAGACTACTTATACTTATGAGTTCAAGGTTCCAGTACCAGATACACCCTATTGTGTCTTCACGGTTATCGCTCTAGCGAGTCCTCCTCACAGCCATGATAAGCATCTTCTAGCTTAGCCCTTCTTAGGACTGAGTTTGCATTCCTATCAGAAGTTCTAGAGAACTTCAGTCAGTTACAAAGTAACGATGGATCGTAACTTTGGGAAGTAACTTCACAAGGTCTGCAGTTTATATTTTTTTAGTTCAAAATACGGGACCTTAACTGAAAGACAAGAGAGACGGTGTAAATAGACCGCTTGATCGCGAGCTATTGACCCGAATTCGCCATGTGACTCCTGAATTCTGGGGCAGTATGAACTTTGGAAGTTAATAAGGACGAGCCGAGGAAGCGATATCTCTTTTTATTTCGATGCATGATCTGTGACGTGATATTCCACTCAGATGCGTACCTCCGTCTCGTGTAATACAAAATAGACCTAGTCCAACACTACTTGCTATCCAAAAATCCAACACCATTTGATCCGAATAAGGAAAACAGAACAGTCAATTCAATAATAAAGAATAATGACGTCCGTATCACTTGTTCTTTGTTATCCAGAGCCTTAATTACGAGCATATTCCCGCCGCTCCTTGACACGACTAATTTAAGAAAAGTTGCTGCTGGAAAGCAATTACCCAGTTTATCTCGTCTCGCACTCAGCACGATATGCATTTTCTAATTAACTCTGCAACAGCAATTACCCAAGTCATTGTGTAATAATTAATTTGCAATTTATTCATAAACTGCTGCACGCTACAGCTACATTTGACTCATACACTCACACCAAACTTATTCAACGCCTAGACCGTCATTATACTTCATATACTCGTATAGATATGCCGCAAACGGGCAGCTCTAAATTGCAGAGCACAATTAAAACCGTATTAATTGCCACGCCCACTGTGTCCACCTCCATAATGATTAAATCACAACCTCATCACTTGGGCTATTGACCCAGTTAACAAATAAACAGAAAATGTCTCAACCAGCCAGCCTGATGCCATTGCACAATGCACATGGCTGCCAGTCGCGTCGGTCGAGAGTGATAGTGCAATGTGCATTACCAAGAAGAGCAAACAACAATGGAGGAATATAAAACAAAAAAACTCATTTGCGATGTATCTATGACCTCAACTGATTTTAATTGAATAATTGTTCTGACATCGGACATACTCACACTGATGATGATGCCTGCCATCACAGCCAGGCGTGAGAATGTGTACTGCAAAATGTTAATAACAATAACAACAGCAACAATAACATCAACAACCAGGAAGTAATGAAGTCCAGCAAATGAAAAGTGGTACGGTTGACAGGCCCTGTGTAGCCCGAAGCCTTCGGTCTGATCATCATAAATGCCCTGTGCCTGAAGCACTAAATAATTGCTGTAAAATTGCATAAATTGGCCCACGAAAGGTTGATACTCTTATTATACCTCACACCCAGTTACATGCGATGCAGTGCGACTTCCAATGTTGTATAATGACTTCATTTATCGACATTATGGGCTAAATTGACGCGACGACTGCCGCCACCGCCGACACTTCTCCCGTTCTATTTAAATCTGCAAAGTGCGAGCCTGAATCCAGAGTAAATTTATTTTTCATTAATTGATGGATAATGCGAGTAAGGATATACGTGTGTGTTTGGGTTCATTTGTGTATACAAGCGCTAATGGCAATTAAATTTCACATTTACACATCCACAGATCTAAATTCAATTAGGAAGTTTATATTTTATTTAAAGTTCAAACACAAAACACACAACCTATTAGCATTAGCCAACAATATAGATTTATTATGCTGTGAAATTGATTGATTTTCGATTGAATGGGACAGGTAATTAGCCTAAGCTAAATGGCTTAGATTATCTTAGTGGCTTAACACCACGTAATTCTAATAAATATGAGCTTATAATTCCATTTTTGCATTAAATGATTCTAATTGAATTAAAATTGTTTATTTTTCAAGCGTGTGGTTTTTGGGGTAGGTATGGTTTTACCTGATAGCTTAGTTGCCGGATTTTTCATTAGAATGCCTCTTTTTCTTCTCCATTGACCTTATTAACGTGGTCAGCTCGCCAGCTCTAGCTTCAAACTAAAAGGCTCTAATTTTTTAGTGCTTATAACTTCTAAGCAGGCATTTCAAAAGGCAACTAACATAAGACAACACGATTGGTTTTTCGCAATCCAGAGGCAATGTCAACTCAATGGAAGCGGGATCTACACAAAATTCTTCTATTATGTCGTTTTCCATTTGACAAAAAGAATCGTCCTTGCAGGAGCATTCTCCAACAGTTTCATTGGTGAGAAAAGATAGCTTCCCATGATTCCGAAAAGTGACAGCCACTTCTCTATTTAAAATGAGAATTCACTCAAGATGTATATAAATTATAAATTGAACTCAAACGTTAAAAAGAAAATTTTCCTCAAGGAATATTTTTTTGAGATATATGTAGGTGTTTCACTTATACCAAGACGGAAGACGGAACGTTAAACTAAGCAAAAACAATTGCGAAATGAGTGCTTTCCTGAGCGAAAAGCGGCATTAGTCTTGTCAACAATCTTCTGAATACTTGAAAAAGGTTCAAACATATTGTTTTGCAGAGAGGTTGACCACAAACGAAGTTTTGCATTAAATGCTTTTATTTTATATTTAGCATTTAAAATACTATCTTCTCTGCCAAAAATGCTAATTTCAAGAGCCAAATAGGATCAAAAAACGGTACGCATATTCTGATTTTGCATCTTTTAAGAACATTAACAATTCGTTCAGCTTTCAGTTCCAGAGCTCTTGTTAATACCTTTCTTTTGGATAGCCACCTGATCTCCGTGTGATAAAGGAGATTTTGATGAAGCGATCTCATATCATAAACGATTCTGAATAGCCGGATTTGCAAAAGCTTTGCTTTGTTTGTGGTGAACAGATTGCCTGTTCATGAACATTTGAACATGTTCAAGTAAGTGGATGGCACGCACGTGGCGCTTTTTGCCGCCATAACGACAATGTGGTGTTTCAACGTCGCGTCGCCGTCATCGACGCAGTTAACCCCGCGTTAATAATAAATGTACCAAAATAGCAAAAAAAATCATTACCTAGCGTATGTAGTCTTTTCCTTATATTTTGTTCTTTGGCTTTCTATGACGAGAGGGGGTTGCCAGAATATTTCAACCTGTAAAGGGGTCGCGAAATCAAAAGGATTGAAAAACACTGCTTTCAAGAAACAATACTACACACAAAGATAACCTTTTTTACTTTTATTATTATTATTATTATTATTATTATTTACTATAATTTAAATAAATTTACAATTAAAATTAACAATTTTTTTAACAGCACTAGCTATATAGGCTTTCAGCTGTAACCCTTTTTAGAGAGTGCCTATGCTTACCTATTAACAAACACCTTTATCAAGAGAAGTGTTTCACAAAAAAAAAACTTTTGTAGAGATTTTCCTCACCATAGCAAATAATATATTTCTAATAAAATAAAAAATTTTATACCAGCGAAACCATTTCTGTTGTTTTTTATTGGACGAAAACCCATTCCTCGAACTGTTCCAATGGTACAAAAATATTACTTCTCATGATTCTGAGAAGAAACAGCCAGTTCTTTTTCTGCACAGTCGCAATGATTAGGTAATAGGTATTGAACAGTTTTTTCATCTGAAAAAGACCATTAAGCTTTCTTTGTGTTTATTGCCATAACTCCTGAATAAATTTTTAAACTCATCTTGGTTTCAATAATAAAAAAATAGTGCGTGGAGGGCGGAAGAAGTGAACTTTCATTTCAGAAACTAGGTAATCAATATTTTCTGTTAGGTATTTCAAAAAGAAAAGAAAAGAAAACACAACACTACTTTCATTGAAGCAATCGTAATGAATTTTGCAAGCACAGACACAAATTTAAAAACTATTTACAAGAATTTCATGAGATCTTGAGATTTTTCTTAGGAAATGAATTACTAATATGTATCTTAAACGCTTTAAAAAGAACAAAGAACTAGTTTCAATTTGAATTTCTCCGAAAATAATGTTAACTTCCACCGAAGAACACATTTCACTACAATTAAATAGTCTGGCTGAATGACGAACTGCGAGCAGCGCCGAAAAGTATGCAGCGTGGTACGCATTCACGTTTGCAAGTATTAGAAGTTTCACTTTTAAAATTCGTATTTAAGTGATGATAGTTATAAGAAATACACTTCTCAAAAAATATTTTTCTATACAAGTGATGGCATACTTTGTTACTTATTTAACATGATGTGTGTTGCTTTTTTCAATAACGTAAGTGTGCAGAAGAGGCAACCGAAAAAATGTTCAAAATTGTTCTTGATACTTCCGACCATTTCAAAGTTATTTGAAAAGCTTTCCTCTAATTTATTATCAATTCGATTCCAGTTCAGGAAAATCTACAGAAAATGTCATTCTCAGAATGAACAATGATCTTTATGAAGGATTTAATTCTTCTTAATTCACTATGTCTTTGTTCATTAACATGTAAGAAGCCATTAATTTGGTACATTACAAAACGTTTCTTGACAAACTCTACCAGAATGGTGTTAGAGGTAAAATTCATGATTGGTTCAACTCTTATCTCAGTGGTATAGGGGAAAATCAGTGAATATAACTAAACAAATGCCTAACATTAAAGACTGAAGTCCCTCAGGAGTCTGTTCTCTGGCCTGTTTTATTTTAACTTTCGGTGTGTGAATGCACTTTTTAACCAGAATTTGAATGGCATAGCTGCACCTTTCGCTGACGACATTGCGTTCTCTTATCATGAAATCATTGTTGAATCGATTTTTGTTTCGAGGCTTAGACCTGAAATAACTTCGGAAGATGTCTTACGTCATTTGGTTGATAAAAAATGTATTCCTTCTGTTACTTCTATTAAATGCAATAAAATTAGCAAAGCTAATGGTTTTGTTTCGTCCTTTAAGTTGGTTACGCCTCCTTCTCTCTCTGATTCTATATTGAATATTGAATCTTGGCCTACTGGTACTCTCATAAAAGAGTTCTCCGTTCGCAAGAAAACTAAGATGGTACCTGAACCACAGTCTCTTCCAAAAAACTAAGTAGAATTACCCTCTTCTACCAAAATGTAAGAGGGCTTCGTACAAAAATTACCAATCTCTACCTAAACTCTCATATTTTCTCGCATGACATATTTGTTTTGACAGAAACCTGGCTTAATTCAAGTCATTTGGACACTGAGCTTTTTAGCCAAGAGTTCTCTGTTTATCGTAAAGACCGACACTATGAAAAGCCAGAAGATGTGGGTGGTGGTGCTTTGATTTCTATAAGAAATACTTTTATGTCCTCTCAAATAACTTTTCCGTTCGACTTGACAATAGATGTATTGTGTGTCAAAGTGTCCGTACAATCAAATAGTATTTATGTTGTCAACGTTTATATTCCTCCTAAGAGTTCTATTTCAGCTTATACTGAGCTGTCTTTGGTCTTAGATCATGTAGTTGAATTGTCTAGCTCCGAAAACTTTATATTATTGTTGGGCGATTTTAATTTACCAGAAATAAATTGGGTTCCTTCGAAAGACGGATCTTTTCAAGTAGCTTCCCTGACTTCGTCGCAACAAGAGCTTCGGATGCAAGATAATATTATTTCTTCGGACTTACAGCAAATAAGCTGTATCAGGAACTATATGAATCGCATGCTCGATTTAGTCTTTTCATCTGACGCAGTTAGTACTGTTGTTTTTAATTCTAAATATGGCATTACTAACGTAGATGACTTTCACCCACCCTTAGACATCTTTCTTGAACTGAGTAGTGATTTTTATAATCGTAGCAATACATATGACTGTTCATATACCTTCGACTACCGGAGAGCGGATTTCGGTTTGCTTTCTGAAGAACTAAGCAGAACTGGTATTCATAATATCTCAGCTTATGACAACATTGACGATGCAGCCAAATGTTTTTACTTAATATTAGAAAATTGTGTAAAAAATATTATTCCTCAAAAAATTCTTAAAAATTCTAGCTTTTGTCAGCCTTGGTATACCAAAGAGCTTAAGGTTCTGCGGAATAAAAGGAATAAAGCCTGGAAAGCTTATATTAAAACGCATTCTACAGCCGACCATCATTTGTACATTGGTCTTTTTGAAAGCTTCAATATGCTCTCCAAAACTCTTTACTCTAACTATGTTAGCCGTATGGGTTTTTCTCTCAAAGATGATCCAAAAAGTTTCTGGCGCTTTGTCAATTCGAAAAAAAATCGTACGGTTATCCTGCAAATTTTGTTCACGGTGATACTACTCTAAAGGATACTGCCGATATCTGCAATGCCTTCGCGACTCATTTTCGAAGCTCTTTCAGTGATACCCCCGTAAATATTGACGTAAATTACTTTTCGTATTTACGCAACTGCTCTCAAGTAAATTTTAATAATATACCTACTAACATAGATAAGATTTTACAGTATTTATCATCTCTTCATGATGATTTTTCTTCTGGTCCAGATGGTATACCGCCAATTCTGTTAAAAAAATGCCGTTCTGTAATAGCGTATCCACTTCAGTATCTCTTCCAGCTCTTATTGAATTCAGGCGTATTTCCTAGTCTTTGGAAAAAATCCTTTATCACACCTGTATTTAAAAAGGGTGAAAAGATAGATATCAAAAATTATAGACCCATTTCCAAACTCTCATGCATTCCTAAGCTCTTTGAACAAGTTGTTTGCCTCTCATTTTACACAAAAAATATTATTTGCAATCAACAGCATGGTTTCATCCAAAGAAGATCGACTGTTACCAACCTGCTATCTTTTTTTCATAATTGTTCCAACTCTCTTGAAAATGGGTATGAACTCGATTGTATTTACACTGACTTTTCCAAAGCATTCGATCAACTTTCTCATGATGTTATATTATATAAACTTAAGGCATTTGGTTTTCCCACTGAATTTATAATATGGATTTGTTCCTATCTGCAGAATAGAACTTATCAAGTTAAATTTCGTAACTGCTTTTCGAATACTTTTATTGCCCTGTCGGGTGTGCCACAAGGCAGTCACCTTGGACCTTTACTTTTCATTGTCGCAATCAATGATGTGGTCTCATGCATTTCTTATAGTAAAATTTTGATTTACGCAGACGATATGAAAATTTTTAAATCCATTATGAATGCTACTGATCGCGCACTTCTTCAAAAAGATATCGATAGTTTTGTAATATGGTGCAGTAAGAATGGCCTTAGTCTCAACCCCTCCAAATGTCAAACAATGACTTTTTCAAAAAAACGGGAACCTAGTAAAGCTGTGTATTCGATGCCTGGTCATTTATTTTGTAATGTTTCAAGTTTTCGAGACCTTGATGTTTACTTCAATGTTAACTTCGAATTTAATGAGCACATTAGCTCAATTGTAAGGAAAGCAAACTCTATGCTAGGTTTTATAAAAAGATGGGCAAAAGAATTTAATGATCCTTATGTAACACTATCTTTGTATAACTGTTATGTTCGCCCTCATCTGGAGTATGCATCTCAAGTCTGGTCTCCACTGTATGAAATTCATAAGTCTCGTATTGAGGCAGTTCAACATAAATTTATACGGTTTGCTCTGAAGGGTCTTCCTTGGGAGGATCCTTTTAATCTGCCTCCGTATGAGCACCGTATTCAGCTTTTAAGCTTGCAAACCCTTTCCCAAAGACGTATCAATAATGATCTAATATTTATCCATCAACTAATTGCTGGTCATATTGATGCTCCCTACTTGCTCTCATCCATAGGTTTTAATTACCGCGGAGGATCTCACCACTTACGTAATTTAGAGTTAATTCACTGCCCCCATCACAGAACCAATTATGGCATGCATGAACCGATATCCCGCATGAGTAGATTATTTAATTCAAATCATTTACTTATTAATTTTAACATTAGCAAAAATAGTTTGAAACAAAAGCTCAAAACCAGTGCTTCACATACTTGATTTTTTCTCTATTATTTATCTCATTTGTAATCTATCTGTATTTGTAATTTTATCTAATTTGTAATCTGTATTAATTTATATATTATCTAGTCTAGTCTTGTTTAATTTGTTTATGTTATGTAGCTATAATTTTTTTTCGTTTTTATCTGCTTTATACGCTCTCTTTTGCTGGTGTAGGCGTTTTACTAACTTCTAACACTTGCATTTATGATGAAGAGCGTAAATAAGTACGTACAAATGGGCTTGCTCTAAGCCCAGTGCGACTTATGTCTCTGAGATTGTATAGCTATATAAACTATATAGTTAGCCAAAAAGGCGATTTAACCGGAGGACACCACTGGCACAGCAATCGCTATTATGTATACAATAGTGAAGCCAATACCTTGAAACGGAGACTTCTAAGTTTGACTGGACACTGGACAGAACAGATTCGCGACCAATCCAAAAATCGTTGCAACTTCTTTTGGCTAATATTTTTAACATTCCACACCTTTTTAAAGGAGACAGAAACACTCAAGATTACATTGTATTGGTTTGGGACACACACTTTAAAAAAAGTTTTGTTGGGTTATTAGATTGTTTATATATTTTCAAAAGTTGCCTGTATGAGTGGCTAGGTCGTATGTCGAATAGTTTTTGAATGGCAGTGTTCTAAAGAGCGACAATTCACAGCGACCATATCTCGATAGTTTAAGTTCTAAACTCGAAATGACCCCTCAACCAAATATTGCGCGTTCGTACCAAAATTCGGCAGATTTTCTTAAAATTACTTCTTTTGGGTTTTATCGTTTTATGAGTAGGTTAATTTAAAGGAGGGTGGTACATTAAAGCTATGTAAATTTTCAAGCCAAAGTATATTACTTTCGGAAGACTTGACTTTTTTTCTTCTCTGATGTTTCTGGAATTCAAATCTCGACATGCTAACCATTGCGCCACGGGCGCCACAAAGTTTCACTAAAAAAAAAAGCATGTTCAAGTAAAGCAACCAGAATCTTTTAAAAACACATAATTCCATTTCAATCAAATATGATACTTTCGTGGAGGTTGATTCAAACAAAAAAAAAAAGTATTATTTAGAAACAAGCGCAACTGATAGAACAGTTTCACTCACAGAAACTTCTTTCAAAGACGACAGAGACACTCAAAATGATGTCGATTGCGATGCTGGTAAACTCAAACCAACTCTCGAATAATCAAATAGTTCAATCTTCAATGAAAACAATCTCTTTCGGAGAACATGCTTATTTGTAGCAGCCTTCGAAAAAATTGACTCAAAACCCCGGTTTTGTTTTGCACCAGGTTAACTTAAAACGAACTCTTTTAGGAGGAGAGGTTACCAGGTTCAATCAAAGCGAACACTTTAAGACACGAGACAACACCTCCTAGGAAAATGCATTTACCCAAAAATAGACTCATTTGAGAAAGATTCTTTCGAATCAAAAAGCAATGAATACTGCAGGCTAACTGATCTGAGTTTACAGATTAACATACGATTACAAAACTTCTTCCAGCACTTTGAACTATACGCACACTACCACTCAACCAGTTGATTGCTCTTTCCAAATTAATACAAAAGAGTATTTCAAGACTTTCAATCGTCTTTCTTGAACAGCAAACATCATCGTGTTTTATCCATTGTAGAACGGGATTGAAGTCACTCGACTTATTTAAAAAGTTTGACTTTTGTTTCTTATCTCATACTCCAACTATGTATACAAACCAGATTCAGAACAGCGCCAAAATGAGTTTTTACGACATCCACCTTCAGGACTTTTCAAGAAAAAGTTGTTTCTCTCATCCTTTATGAACATATTTTTTTTTACATATTTTTGGGTTTCTTTTTATTTTCAAAACACAATAAAACTCTTAATGCGACTTGAACTCAAAAACTGAGAGTCACTGCCATGGCATCGCAACTTTTTCTTGTGCATTATCATGACGCGAAGCTTTTGCAACTCATCCTTCTTTTCTGTACTCGTATATCGCGTAGGAAGTGGTAAGAACTTGAGCAAAAACAGAAAAAAAACACACTCTCTTTGACGATGTACATACAACAAAACCACGCGAGGTCTACAACAAAACTTTGACGTAATGTTGAAGCAATTAATTATGACGAATGAAACTTTGCAGACGGCGACAGCAGAATGGAAGCGGCATCAGTCAGTACCTAGAGCCATGATGACTTCTAACGACGAGGACTTCGGCGAGACGCGAGAGCTGTAATTACGTTATTATTGTGCAATGGGGGATTCGTAGTGGCGTTAATATGTTATTAACAGTTGTTACAACAGGAGCAGCAATACAAGTGACATCAAGTGTGTGTAAGGATTAAGTTGGTAACAGGTGACAGATGCATTATGAATTTTAAGTAAACTAAAAGCGAGTTAATTGGTTTTCAGTTTAAGTTACTCATTCAATGGAGGGGGTCGTTCAAATTCAAAGTGATTTAAACTGGCAAGCTTATGACTTGGTAGACTCGAAGGGCAATTTGTCTTCAAGAGACGATTGGGTGGGTTTATCTAATAAGCAGACAATTAAGCTTCTCGGACTTTATGCAAATTGTGTGGTAATTGACTTCGCGACTGTATCCGAACCTATTAATTAGGCACCAGGAAAAACTAAGTAAGCACACTCTGTCTTGAGGATGGCTTTGAATCGAGAGGAGTAAAATTAGTACGAAAACGATCAAGATCTGCTATTAATGCTTGCTTAGTATAGGGTGATTCTGATTATGTTGACCGTAAAATGGATGAAGTGCTTTATGAACAGAGCAGATTTATAAAAGTATATCAATACAATTTGGAGGCGTTAGTGAATAGAACACCCTCAACTGACAAACCATAGGAAACAACCATCGAAAAACACGCCCTTCAGTTCTTTTTTCTTTTTTGACTTTCCGTCAAAAGGTACCATTGCTCTTTTTCGAAAAAAGCGTTTAACATAAAGCAAGGAGGGGCTAATTTATAGTTTTAGTATAAAGCACGCTTTCCGCATCCCAAAATTCATAAGAACGCATAGCGATCTCCAGGCCAATCAACCGTCTACCAAATTGACGCAAGCCACTCTTCCAGTGTGATAGATGTCCGATCCTTTTGAAGTGTCAACTTTGACTCGACCATCACCTTGTTGTAACCAAGACACGAATGAGGATATCTTGTTCACGCCTTGCGCGAACCAAAGCTGTGAAGAGATATGACGGTGGAAGTCGCAAGGGATTGCCAGGCCGTTCTCCAATCGAGTTTCCCTTCAATTATCCAACAATGCCAACAAGCCATCGGAACCGCAGTCTCTGAAGTTCTTGGTTTCACTCGGCCTCCAAAACGAAACAATTGTTTGATGAAGGATGCAGGAAGGCAAAAGTGCTGTCAAACAAAAAGTTGACATGGCAAATTCTGATGCAAAAGAGAACAAGAGATGGGAAGGGCATCATTTTCTCAAAAAAATACAGAAGCAGTATGAGCAATTCTCGTTTGAAGAAATTGAACGACGCCATGAGACTCGGAAGCCTTACCAAAAGGTCAAAAAATCTCGACAGGGTGGCAAGGCAAAGCCCAAACTTAAGCCTGTAAAGACCAGCAGGGAAACATACTATTAGAGAAGCATCGCTACTGAGTATCTGCAAATACCACTTCTGCAGATTGCTTAACGGCGATGAAGAAACCAATACCGCTGTCAGTCAAAATGCCCTTTTCCGACCAAGAAGAGGCTGTGATGCAGAGGTTCTGAAGGCAGCTGGAGATCAGTTGGAAACTAGCATGTACCAGCTGATCTGCATGCTATGATCGGAAGAAAAAATACTTCATGAGTGTAACCTCAATATCGTACACTCAATCCTGAAAAAGGTCGGCTCTCACAATTGCACCAAATAAAGAGGAATAAGCCTCCGTAACGAGGACTTAGTAGGTCTTCATGAAGAAGACCAGAAAAGTCTACAATCGATCAAATTTTCAAATAACGGCAGATATTATAAAAACCCGATATACACCATTTTTTACCGATTTCAAGGCCGCGTATATCAATATTTACAGAGACGAGCTGTATAGAGCCATGTCTAGTTTCAGAATCCCTGCAAAACTCGTACAACTATGCTGCATGACTTTGGAGTATTCAAGCTGATCCGTCAAGTTCGGTAATGATATCACCGAGAGTACTGTACGTGAGGAGAAGAGATACAAATATTAGCTATGAGCTGCATACCGCGATATTGGCATAGCTATTAATGAGTACTCCGGTTCGACGGGTTTTCGAAAGCAGATTGCAGAAGAATTTCGCTCGGGAAGGACCGAAACAGGCAGCCCCGGCGACTTGCGCATTTCTCACAACCACGCCTTTTAAGAAAATGGAGAAGAATTACAAGTTTCTGCCGATTCGGAACGGCTAATCGAGAAAGCGTTTTTCATGGCAATTAATCTACCGGAGGACTTTCCAATTCCTCGCGAAAGGCGACAATAACGTTCCATAAGTTTATTATTTCGCGATCGGTGTTATAACCGGATATGCCGCAATACGAAATGTTTCATGAAATGGCTTTTGTGGAAGCTGCGTGGACAAAGAGAAATAGGAAACCGTTGTACACATTTTCTTCTCATGGCCACTCCTCTTTCAAAAATGTAAACTAGTAGTGAGAGCTGGGGTATGCTCGTCAGGTCCAGGGTCGACCAAGGAAAACACGTAAGACTTCGGTATTAATTCTTATCTCTAATGCTGGTGATCGGTGGTTCCAAGTTCCAACGCTGGTAGATCTTTAATCCTATGCGCTCAACAAGTATGGGCTCTTAACCGCTAGTAAATCAACAGTCAAATACTGGCATCAACAGGCAAATCCTGGCATCAACAGTCAAATACTGGCATCAACAGGCAAATCCTGGCATCAACAGCTTAAAAGCCAGCAAGATAAAACCCAAAAGTTTTTAAGAGGCTAGTGGGGGGTTTATGCTAGGTACTCTAAGGAGACCTTGCTTAAAATTGGGAATCTCAGAGCACACTTCGTTCCCAACACGGGCCGACTTCGCCCTTCTCGTATTATTCAGGATGCCTATAAAATTATCTACACCTAGTGCATGTGAGTTCTATGACATGAGTGAAAAATATCATGTGACAACAATGGTATGTGTGTTGGCTGGCGGTAGGGTGTGTATTTGTATATTCGTTACACTGTCTTGCAACAATCCAAGTCATACTAAAGAGATGGACATGCACAGTCTTCACCGCTTCAAAGAAAGCTTCAAGTGGTTTCAATAGTGAGCCAATTCCTCAAATACGCATATGTTATCATAGTGAACCTTTTTGGACTAAGTTCATCAGTTGTTTTTCCCAACAGCCACCTTAACCTAATCTTACCTTACCTATCACAGTAAGGCCGCCCTAAATACCAAATATTACATGCTCCTAATGGAGATGTTCTAATTTGTTAAAAGCGAAACTAAATGGTTCCTCTGAATATTTTTAGAAGTTTTTTGTGACCTCCATTTAATCGAAAAGGTTCTTTGTTTTCATGCTGAGAAAACTCTTTAAACTAGATGTTTAAACCTACACACTCTTCATTTATGGCAACCCCGTTCATGTATCCTACCTTACCTTTACCTCGTACATTCTCCTCGCTCTATTTGGGAGTTATCACACTTCAGTTCCGTTATGTACATTCAGTCCATCAAATTCTTGAACTCTAAGTGTCGAAGAATATGCGAATGTACATATTTCATCCTGGCTGCTATTGCAAAGCTTTCCAATAGTGTTTACACTCTCATCCTTTAAGCAGTCCTTAACTCTTCTTTTATATTACTCTCCTGAAGTCCTGTCGGGTTGACTATATATCCTGCTATACATTCGGCTAGCCCTTTAGCTCGAACTCACAAACTACAACTACCAAAACACCATAAATGCGTTGTATTTCATTGTAACAATCTACAAGGACACCGTTAAGATAAATAATATTCCATTTGCGTGATGCATTGACAAATATTTTGACACAATCGCTCCATACATTTCCACACAATGCGCATTCAGTTTGTACAATCCTAGCTCTCACATGTGAATGACTTCAAATTGCATCATCTCATCTCGTTACTCGTTGTCACACAAACATCTATTCGCATTCGCATTCGCATTCGCATTCCTGGGGATATTTCTCATCACCAGAAGCATCTATTCGAGAGCAACACTAATATTGAGCCCGCATATATGAATGCCATAGCCAGAGCCACCTCAATGTAATTTCACAGTTCCTTTACTTTACTATTGCTACTCTGTGAGCGAATGTGGATCGCAGATAAAAACATCAACGATGAATGCGGATGCATTTGCAATTTCTTTTCGTCCTTTTCATCTTTATTGCGAAGTGATGCACTATACGTTCTCGTTTCACAGGGGCATATCTGTTGAAATCGAGAGCCTTGAACCAAGGGATTGTAACATGTTCGTGGTATGGAGTTGTGAAACGAAGAAGTGGCCGCTTCATAAAATTCAGCTTCCAAAAATATGCCTTAAACTTGTGTGGAAAAGAAAGAAAGTGTTAGAGCCCCCTTTTCTGGGAAGATGAAGTAAGCGAAGCATCGAAATCCGTCTGTGGCCTCTTCGTCTCACTTGCCAATTCTTGTGTACTTATGCGCACCTAAGAAACCATAACGTTGTATGCGGAACACCATCGCCGCCGCCTCCTCTCAACCCGCTTAAGTACACATTAAACCAAGTTCACTGTTGTGGGTGTGTATAGAAGCACTTAGTGCGCCGGGAAGCGCATTGAACTTGTACATGGTAGGTACCTACTATGCAGGCATTATCCTTTTTTGTGTGCTGCACGTGAATCAATGAGATAATAGAGAAAGGCTATCCACCAAGCTTACAAGGACTTCCAGGAAGAGAAAGGAAAGGATTCACTCAGCCAAGGTATTTAAATTTACTTATTCTTATAAATAATTGAAAACTACGATTTTATTCCGCATACTCACAGCATAAAAATTTAATGCTTAAAAGTTTCTTTGAATTCTACGTCGTATACCTTTACCAACGAGTACTTTTTTCTTATTCACTCACATCCTTCTTTATCTCTTGTTCTAACAGTGCGTTATCCTTGCCGCGAGACAAATTCAATGGCATTTCGTTTATGATTGCACATTGAAGAGGGTAGGGGTAAAAAAGAGCATAAAGAATAGCAGCGCGCAAAGTGATGTGCGGTAATGGCAGCGCGAATCGATGGGAATGGGAAGATGATGGGGGGATAATAATGATGGGCACCCAACTGTGCTATAAAATAGTTCAGTTGTATGAAAGGACATTGAGGGAATAAAAATAAAAGTCCATGTACTTCGTGCTCGTTGGTACACTGTACAGTGTACATTGTCTGTATTTTCATTACAAAAATTTAGTCCTTACAATGGCTATAGAATCAATAAAGTGGAATCGCTATGTGTGTATTGACAGATTTACGAGTCGGTTGCAGTTCTATTTAAGGATAATTTATTATCCTTAAAATTAAAACCATCGGACACGAGAAGGGATGCGAATGCCAAAGCCATTCATTTAGCTTCCGTTTTATATGACGCCATGCACTTGGCATTATTAAGGTACATACCTACAAAGAACCATTCAGTTTCATCACTGTATGTGGATGTGAATTTTTCTGTTTCTGTTTCATAGCCTGATTCTGAATTGATGCACATAAAATCGATGACTTACATTTATTCATCGGACGGATAATAGAATTTAGGTTAAAAGATAAATGCAGATATGATAAAATGTAATTTTCAGAATAGTGACGGTATGTTTACAGTTTTAGGTTCTCCGTTCATTGAAGATCAGGGGCCGAATTACCGCATCAGTGATCGAGTGATTGAGTGCCATTTTTACTTCAAAATTTGCTTTAAATTACGCATTATCAGTCTGCTGTCCATTTATTGATTTCAATTTGTTATTCAAATGCTGAAGAAAAAAAGTCAAATTGTGGTGTTAGAGAGATGATGCGAGAAGTAATGCCAATTGAACATAATTCAGTCACGTATTACTCGATCACGTGTACGGTGATTCGGCCTCCAATTGGATCAGCCGTTACTCATACACTGTCAACCATATTTATCATCGCATATTAAACTCCGCACAACTTTAAAACACGCTTTTTCGTTGAATAAAATAAAAATCGTATTTATAATCATTTTTCGTCAGTGAAGAAGGGCTGAATAGCTTAAACGCCGATATGCGTGTTTTAAGCGTGTTTTAGCGCATAAATGTCAATTGATTTTGAGTATTGAGTAGTCATTCAGTGGTTTATTTACAACTTTGAGAATTTTAAAAATAACTAAAATGAAATAAGGATAAAGGAAATGTACTCAAACTACATTAACTCTATAAATAATTTAAATGTGGTAAATGTGTTTTCAATTGAAAGAAGTATGCATTGTTTTCCTTTTTTGTAACCAGTTGGGAAACGTTTTTGATTTTCCTGTTTTGGGACAAAACTTCAAGAAATCAAAGCCAAAGAATAATATAAAAAATATATATAGGTATAGAATAGCGTAACCAAATTAGAGAGGTTCCTTATTATTTTGACATAAGCTATGAATAACTATAATGAGTGATAAAAAGTATTATAAATAAGGATTTTTTATTCACTGAATAAAGTCTTAGTAAGTACTTATTCACTGCATAACTATTATGCGTTTTAAGCATGTAATAGCGAAATCCAATAAATATGGCTGTGTGTGTGTAAGATAGGAGGATCATATTTTGTTATTTCGGTGGTGGTACTTTTTTGTCTGCTGTTATCAAGATGAAACTTACTCTGGTCAGGAATGATCATCAGTCATCACACTAAAGAAATGTTTTCTTTACACTTCCTGTGCTGCAATGTCAAACCAAAGTTAACGATTAAGTAACATTGCTTCTTTATAGAAAGAGCTTAAGTTAAGTCAAGCGCTTTCCTTTTTTCGTTGAAAGGGATAAACGACAGAGAGTCGGTGGAAGGTGGAAGGTGGAAGGTGTCCAGTAAATGTTAATTTAAAATAAGCTCATCTTTCGAAGTGTAACTCTCGATTAGCTGTCCACTTAAAGGCAATAATAATTACGAGATATCTGGGATCAACTTCTACTACAGTTGATACTTCATACAGTAATAAGGTATTAGAAAAAAGTGTACAGGAAAAGCTCAACTCCTAACTCGAGCTACATCACAACAAATAGATGTTTCTACATGTTTTGAGTAATAAGGTCATGAAATTAGATAGCTTCAGCAATGAGTTCGGACTTACTAGACAGTTTTTGAGTTTGAGAGCTCCAACTTGTAGTGAGACGACGTTTATGAAAGAATAAATATCGGTGTTTTGATTATTCTGTACATCAAACTAAGAAGCAAAAGAGAACGAACATCTTGCATTCATGTGATTACAGAAAGTGTGAAAACTACGGCAAAAGTGTTGTAACTCTTAAGGTGAATAAAGAAGCTTGGTGAAAATAGCGATAAAACGACAACTGACAAATATTTTCTTTTAATTACTTTATCAGTTGAGTTAACTCAGCAGTCACTCAATTATTTACTTTATTGAGCCTGACATTTCGGGGTCAACATGTGCCTCAACCATCATCTTTCGCACTTTCGCCAACAGTCTCGACTTTGAGTGAGCTCTCTCCAGTCTGGCCCTTTAAGATTGAGATCATCGACTCTAATGCTTAACCTAAGACGAGGTTTTTCACTTCCGCGATATACTTGCAATCGCAATGTGTCTTTCGAAAACCCGTCAAGCCGGAGCATTGATGTCCATTCGCTTTACATGTCTCGCGATTCATACTCATCTAGTAATGCCCATGTCGCTGCACTGTACAGCTCATACAGCTCGTTGTTGGGTCTTCTTCTTAACACATTGTTTCTACATACAGGATCAAAGAACATTTGGAGTATTTTTATTTCGATGCGTCTCCTCACCCACTTTCGATAAAATCTATGCTGGAACACAGTAAAGCAAGCATGGGATGATCAAGTTCTAATAAAGGGCTACCTTGGTTTTTCTAGAGAGGGTTTTGTTTCTCAATTGCCTTTTTAACCCAAGAAAGAAACGCTTGGCTAGAATTATCAAACGTTTGAACTCCGCACTGATGTTGTTTTCCTGGACTACCACGGATGTTTTTTTGTCTATCTATTTTGACGTTTCGTTCAATTCGTTGATTTTCTTGGTCTTTTTTTGATGAAAACATAAAATGCGTTTTGCCCTCATTGACCATCAAACCCATTTTCGCCGTTTTTGCTTCAATGCTCGCAAATGCACCTATGATGCCACGCTTAATTTTTTCCATTACGTCACTATCGTCTGCGTGAGCGAGTTATTGTACAGACTTTTGAAAGATTATTCCTCTGGTGTGGTACCCGTGGAGTAGTGTTTAGCATGCTTGAGGGTAACACGGGAGGTACGTGGTTCAATTTACTTGCCTTGAAAAGCACCTTCTCGATTAACCGTTCGGAATCGGCAGAAAATTGCAGGTCCCCTCCATTAATTCACAAATCACAAGGCATGGTTGTGAGTAATGCACTAGGCTCTAGTGCTCCCCGTTCTGTTGAGTCCCACCTTTTTCTCTGATTTGACAATTGTAGAATCGTTTCGAGTATGATGTTAAAGAAATCGCATGGCAGTTCGTCGCCTTATTGAAACTTTGCAATTATGTCATTAAGTCACTTACTTGCCTTCCCTAATAACTTTAAATCCATCTAAAGACACGAAATTCCAATTCCAATGCATTGTTGGCTCATGTCTAAGACAATAGATAGATTTCCATTTTATTGGAAATTCAAAATACTTAGTTCTTAAGAACATATCTTCACTGCTGATTATGATGTTTGTTCCACAACAATAATAGAAATACCTTTTGTTTCTAGTGCTGATCTGAGTGTGGCTGACTATAGATTTACCAAGGAACTATATCTGTTGAAAATTGATTGGGGTTGTTGGTTTCAATCCAATCGATGGTCCAATCATGTGCACACTCTTCCACTCTTGTAGCTTTTGGAGAAGATAGAGCAGTTTTGATACGAAAAATTGGAAAGTTGATCCAAACTAACCATAAGGAGTATAGGCCTACATGTCTGCCTTCCTTCCTCAAGTTACTGGAGAGATTAAATTATGTCAAGTTCTATGCCTGCAAGCAAGTGAATGTGCTCTGCATATAAAATAGTTAGCGTGGACTTCAAACATTGATTGAGTGCACTATAAAAAGTTGACTGAACTCTCTATGCATAAAAAATGTCGCTTGAAAATAAGATCCTTCACTTAGTAAAGTCAATTGAAGGAATACTTATATGGTTAAAATAATATGTTTGGAATCTGTCCAGTTCCAGGATTATTGCATATGCGAACGAAGCTACGATTGCTTTACTAGAAAAGCTTCTAAAGTCTGAATGCCTTCAAATGATGATACCAAAGATCGATTGCATTTCGACTGTCTAACATTTCCTTAAATTCCGGCAGACGCGATGAGAACTAGTGAATATTGAATAAGTCTTCTTTTCATGACAGATCAACGTATTCAAGCCTTTTTATGCAAATAATTGAAATAAAATAAAAGTTTAAAAATAAAGTTTGCTATTATGTAGTATAATTGAGCGCTATTCAGGCGTAAATAAGACAGTTAGTTCTTTCAAGAAATCTGAAACAAAACGCACATTTGTTCCGTTGTTCATATTTTCAGAGCACCAAGTACCTACAAAGCGTAAGCTTGCAGGTCATTCCGTAAAGTTTCAGACGACTATCGCCGTGTTGCAGTAGTAGAGTGTTCAGTAGTCAGTAGGTTAGTCGGACGTGTGTGTTCGAATCCTGCTCTGGGAATCAACTTTCCTTTCAGCCTCCCAGTTTTATCGGGACGCCACCCTTGAGGTTATGTACGAAATTACAACCACCTTATTTTAAATCAACTGCACCATAAAAAAGGGAAAGCTGTTACCCTGGTAGTACAATGGACCGGCCATTAAGTCTGAGTGCTCTAGATTAGCATATAAGCCTCCTCGTCCTAGACAATCGTAAAACTGCTTAAAGGAAACAATCACCTGACGATATAAGTGACGATTGACGATTCAACGATTACCGTCTTTTATTATTTCTAAGTCTAGAAAGCCACCCCGTCTTTGAAAACTAAAACTGCGAGTATTGCCCTGGAAGGTCTCGTAACTCTATTCCAATCAGGCTAAGTCACCTTATTCTCGCACCCACTACGTCCAGTTAAATCGTTGATATGAGTTGTATTTTATTGGGTATTTTAACTGACCATTAAATAAGCCAGAACTTCAACCACAGTGTAAACTTATTCGGAAACTAATGTTGCTTCGTTTGGAAAACATGATACAAATAGACTAGTCGCAAATTTACTCGGACAATAAGCAACAGTCCCACTAGCATATACATATAGTAAAAGCAATCCCTTGTCAATTTCGACTTTGGGTAATTGCGGGAAGTGAAAGTCATTGCATTTAAATGTTGAAAGACAATGAAAAATGGCCACAAATCGAATCGTTTATTTGCAAAATTGAAAATCTGAGAACGTTAAAATTCGATGCGGCTCTTGAAAGTCAGAAAGGGGGAGTTTGCGATCGAAGAACTGGGCTCAGAGGTCGTTGGAACGACATACGCACAGTCAACCCATGAAAATCGCACAACTATGTACCTACGTCTTGTTCTCGCTATCGATGTCTTTATTGAAAATTGGAAGTTTTTCCATTTCTGATTTTATCAATTGCTTCGTCTGTTCCTATGTAGCTGTACGTTCTCTAAAGATAAAACTTTACGTCCTGCTGCTTGTCAAATGATAAAAACGTGCCCGTTTCATGCAGCCAGAGTGAATAGGGTGTTGTGCACTCGTGCATTATACGACGCAGATTGTTTGTTATTTCGTTTTACTTTTTTTATTATTTTGGCATGCAATGTTCATTGAGTAAATTGTTTTTTCCTCAACAGGATTGCACCTTACATACGACGAGTACGAGGAACGAAACCCATTTGTAATCCCTGGGGTTGAGTTGAGAGTACATTCGTTTGTCCGAGGTATGAGGACAGGAGCGAGTGGGTGCTATGGATAGGGTGAAGATTTTTTGGCAGTATAGTGCTGCATTGTGTTCCACACAGTTTTGTTTTGCTGGTGTTTGTATGTAGGAGGGTAGTAAATGAGTGTTGTGTTTGATTATCGACTCGTGATTGTTGCAATACTCAAAATAATTACGAAATGCGAACAAGGCACACTCTGAAAAGGAAGTTCCGTTTTACTTCGGGGGTTGAAAGTAAGGAAATTACGTTCGTTTTTTGTAACTTGGACTGGTGTTGTTTATGCACTGCACGTACGGTGCCAAGGTGGCTAGGAATAATGGTGCATATAAAGCATATGCGAGTGCTTCGTAGATTGGTCTAATGAAGTGAACGGAAGTACACTAGAGCAAGTTAATGCTTATAGGCAGTGGGGGAGAGGATCAATATTTAAATATCGCATGGCTTTTGGTAATCAAGGCTTTGATTAGAACAATTTGCCTTTATGGAACAAAGATGTGATTAGAAATCCAAAAAACAAAGTCCTTTGAGCTTGAAACGTAGGAAGAAAGGGAACTGTGTTGATTTGCGTTGCTGCTTTGTTCGTTTAGAGTGAGGTTTTGTGAGAAGTCTTTTCATTTTGGATCTGACCTTTTGCTTAATTGCTTTGATATACGCACACCTTGATAAAAATAAGAATTTTTCTCGTTAAGAAACATAAACTGCAAAGCCAACTAAGAGTTCTTTTCCATTATTCATGTTTTTTGAATGCAAAGAACCTTTATCTTCTGTAGGCGATGCCAGTAAAGTCTGAAAATATAAGCATAATAACTGAAAAGGTTTGAGATTGAGTTTAACATATGTCAATTCCTAACTTCAGACCTAGAGGGCTCACTTTAACGTTTCAGAGTTGAATCGAGGGAACCTATTACATCTTCTCGGGATGGTACATACCTACTTCCTTAAGCTTCTGCTTTACGTGCTGAATAGGGATCAATATCAGAAAGATATTTATTAGACAATAAATCAAACATATCGATTCAAAACCAGTCTGTTTGTAGGTATATGAAGTCTTCGGGCGAGGTAGAGCCTAGCAAGCAACTCGACGAAAGAAAACAAAAGTACCTAGTCGATTACTTACTTCTTATAATTTTAACGATAACGATTTGTCCAAATGAGCTTAACTTTGAATGAGCTATAGAGACTAATGTGTATTAAAAAGATGTCTCAAAAAAAACAAAGAAAAAAAAGAAAAAAGAAGATCGGGGACGTCATATTGATAGGGTCATGTCCCCAGTTGTCGAACACTTAGTGACTTGCAATAAAGTAATCGCTCACTGCCAGACAACCTTCGATATTCAATATACGAAGTTAAATTAAATAGATTCTCAAACTCAAACTTTATTTAATAAACTTAAATTTAATTCTGTAGCTTTAACCGTTTTTTTATAAAATAATATAAACTGGAAAACAGTCCAATTCCCCAGTAATCGAACACTTGTTTCCTAAAGCCGAACATTAAGTTTCCTTATTTCGAACATGGTGTTTTGGGTTAAGACTAACATTTCATTACTACACAAAACAGACATTGTTAAAGTTTTCTCTATTTTAAATTATCCAAACATTTTTATTAATATTTTTATATTTTATATTTATTTTTATATTTTTTTTTATATTTATATTTTCTCAATTTTTATTGAACCACATAAATCAGAAAAGATGCACACAAAGTCTTTATTTTGAGCACAAAGTTGGGTGTTAGTTGAATGGTTATGCTAAATGGTGACAAATTATATTTCTTAAGCCATCTTCTTTGGCAAGAAGTTATGCGACACCTCCGTCGTAATTGAAATTGTTAACTGTTCGAACAAAGGAAACCTAAAATTGTACTGAGTTTCCTTGATTCGAACACTGAAAAAAGGTGTTCGAATACTGGCCCCAAAGGTTTTGCTACTTTTATTGATAGAAAAACGTAAAAATTATTTAGTTTCTTATAACATGTAAGGCCTGAGCTTAAAAAAACTATTTTGATGAAGTTGCCTATATTCGAACACTAGTGTTCGAACAGGAAACTCACAACAATTTAGTTTCCTTTGATCGAACAGCTAAAATCTAGTAAAACTATTAACATTTAAGATAAAATTTTAACGTAAATGAACTAAAATAAGCATTATATAACATAAAAACCTTACAACATAAATATTTAGCTTCAATTGCCCCTTAAAATCATAGTTTCTCACGACACTTGCAACAGTCTCATTCTTATATGGAAACCCACAATTGCCCTAATCTTTGAAAGCTGGTCACAAACTACTATTTTTTAAACGTTTACATTGGTTGTACTTGTGAGTTGTTTCTGTGGGTTAAAGAGTATAACACCCTTTACAATTTTGCATTAAAAGAAATTAAAAAAATGAGAAATAATGCAGTTTGAGCGATATTTTTCAAAAAGTGTTCGTCAACTGGGAGTGTTCGAATTTAGGCGACCTTACCCTATTGCATGATAAACAGCTTAGCCTTCCTCTATTTTAAGTTCTATAACGTGAGTTGCTGTCATCTTTTATTAAAAAATAAAATTTATGTTAGCGCAGTTGTACCGCTAATCGAATCACCGTCCACATTGGAAGCAGCGTTACCGTTGGATATTTTGGAAAAGTTGCAAAAAAAAGTGGCACTCGAGAAAAAAAAGTGGCACTTGAAATAAAAAAGGAAACAACACCTATATGTATGAAAATTGACTTTTTGATAAAAATTTCACACATCTGAACAAACTCGTAGGAGTTGAAGAAAGCACATAATCTTAAAAATCATAATCGAAAGTTTCAATTTTTAGTCGGCTGGTGAGTTTATTTTTCATCAAATTTAGCTTGGAAAAAGCCCTCCCAGCGCAGGCACTGCTATGAGGCAAAGTTATTATTTTTGCAACAAATTCATATATGTAAGTCAGAAAAATGGTATTCATTCAAACTATTTTTAACTTTGAACCAAAACTATTCGATATTGAAAGTTTAAAAAAAAAAATGGTTTAAGCTACAAGCTTAGTTGGGCTTCAAGGTAAAAAAAATACTTTTTTTGCGAAGTTTTTCTTAAATATGGATTGAGTTATTTTATTCGGACCTTTCGTACATTATTGAGCATACTTTCGACAGTCAAATGGTAATTTTTTCATGCAGAAATATTGAAGCATAAATAACAGAGCTTCCCCCAGAACGTCTTGAGAAAAAAACAATTTGCGGTGTTCACCATAACTCGGCTGGAAATTATTTGAAAATAAAACACCAAGAAAAATTAGCCAAATTATGACCAAATCTTCCTCCCAACTTTATCTTATAATTTTATTTTTCATTCAAAAATAAATTGGGGGCCATTGAAAGTGTTAACTGTTATTTTCTACTAAAAATTCCGCCTTTTTGGCGGTAGAAAACAAAATTTTTACTTAATGTTGGGGGGCGGTATTTTATATGTTAAAAATGTGTATAAAGTTTGAAATGAATAGCTCAAGTAGTTTTGAAAAGACAGTGAACAAGGACTTTGAAAAAGTAGTTTTGAGGAAAACGCGTCTAAAGTTTATCAACTAGTGTTAGAGCGTTAGAGGCCAGGAGATTAATAAGACAATAACTTTTAGAATATTGCTTCTATTGACCTAACATTTTAAGGACATTTTTTTGAAATGTTAAACAATAAGATTAGCGATAGAAAAAAAATCGATTTTTCGAAAGTTAAAACCCATACCCCCCTTTTTAAGACCTGCTTAGACGGATTTTATTTCTAAAAATAAGTTTTAAATAAGTGATCTCTTGTTTCGACTTGACAAATTTGAAGTCTAAATGCCTCAAAATACAAAGTTTTTCATTTTTGATGTCAATCGATTAAATATTTCATCTTAAAGTATTTGATAATGACTACGAATATTTTTTTTTAAATTCTGAATTGCTTACTTTAGTTTTACTTGTGGGGAATTCTAAAAAAAGTGGCACAGACTGAAAGGTGGTAGCTCGGTGGCACAGCCTGAAAAAAAGTGGCATTTTGATACTAAAGTGGCACAGCGATAACGCTGATTGGAAGCCGTATCGGTAGTAGCATTAAGGCACATGCGCTCCCGTATCTACAATTATGTCGATGTCTACATCCGCAGATGAAGTATTGTTTTAAGTGAACACATGACGATTAAGTCTTAATTTCACGGCGATCCTATACTCACATAACGGATTGAATGAGTGTCAACCACCACCCTGGTTGCCCAGTAGCAATAGAGAAATTGTTGAGGCAAGTCCACCCCCTTGCTAAAGAGCGAGGGCGATTTACAGTCAATGAAAAATGCCAGTCGTTTCACCATTTGGATAACCACAGCCACCACAATACTCCCACAAAGGGGGCCAACCTCTTAGATAGTCAATCCGCACCTCAAGCGCAGAATGTCGTTCAGGAGGGCCTGTCTCCCATGGTACCTCAACTTCTAGTGAAGCCTCGCAACCCGAAGGTTATTTCCAGATGAGTACCCTAATATTCGAGGCCTGGCAACCTCAATATACGCAGCCAGCCACTAGTTAAGGCAGAAACCAGCAGCCAGCCACGCACACCATGGGCTTTCTTAGTTAGTTTGACTCAGAAAGAGCCAAACGTAGGCCCCCCACCAACTACAAGGTGAAGTCCTCATTCTACATCCACATTCATATCGACAGTGTGAACGCAGCCATTCCAAAATTGTATCTTCAGTGGCGTTCACGGTTATATTTAAATTGTCTTACCCAGAGCCAAAACACAAATCCTGCAGATTGAGAATCATATCAGCCCTGCTCCCGCTGCCAAACCCGCACTCCTGTTGGCAGCTGTCTTCACAGGCGGGTCTGCAGCTGTATGCGCTGCCATATCCAAAGCCGTGTGCGATGCAGAGTCCGAAACAGCAACTGAAGCAATATTTGCTGCCATAGCCATAGCAGCAATAGCATGCGGACCCAATAATCGTAAACGCATCCATAGTTACGCAACCACAACTGCATTAGCAACCGTTTCCGAAGCCGTATCTACAACAAAATCAATATCGTGTATTTTTGAAAAAAAAATTATTTTCAGAATTTTTCCAAATACTCTGGCTTTAATCAGACTGGCTTAGCGATGAAATGTTAATAATGACAGTCTAGTTTAGAGATTTATATTTTAGTCGCAACACCCGAATGTGGAACGATCTACCTGGCCCTTTTTTCCCCCTTCATTACAATTCACAAAAATTCAAAAGCAACGTTCATCGATGTCTCCTTTCAAATCCTCTCCTGTTTTCCTAAAAACTCGCACTGTGTTCTACAACATTATAAGGAAAATCAATTGCGCCCTTTATAAATCGTCTTAAGATGGAGTGGAGGCCTATAGCTATTGAGCTTCACCGAAGCTTCTTTTCAAAATCGATCATTATCTATTCGATTGAAAAGTCCTTGATTATCTCCTCCATATATCCAAATTCCTCCTATTCTGCTGGGATATTTCCGAGCAGATGGAAAACAGCATTTGTCCAGCCTGTCCCTAAAAAAGGCGAATCTTCCTCCCCTTCCAATTACCGTCCAATTGCACTAACGTCCCTTCTTTCCAAGGTCATGGAAACGTTGATAAACCGTCAACTTATGAAACAACTTGAAGAACGAAAGCTTCTTAATGTCCGTCAGTACGCTTTTCGTAGCAAACGGCCCACTGGTTATTTGATGGCTTATCTCACCGAAAAGAGGAACCAATCTTTACATTGCTTTGAAGAAAATAAGATTATTGCGCTTGATATTTCTAAGGCATTTGATAGAGTTTGGTATCAAGCTCTTTTATCGAAAGTTCGTGCTTTTGATATCGATGAGTCTCTTCTTCGTTGGATTAAAAACTACCCTTCCAACCGTTCAATACAAGTCTGATACCCACCTTATTAATGCTGATGTGCCTCAGGGCTCCGTTTTGTCTCCAACTCTCTTCCTCATTTTCATAAATGATCTCTTCTCTGAAACTTATAATCCTCTCAACTGTTTTGCTGACGACTCGATCCTCTGCTTTCCATATTCGTTTCCAAATTCACGTCCCTGCTCTTCGGATGTGAAGGTGGAGCAGATGCGTATGACATTGCTCATTGAATTCTGACCTTGACAGCTTTGTTTCATGGGATAATAAAAACCGAGTAGAATTCAATGCTTCGAAAACTCAATGCTGCCTCTTGTCGTTGAAGCTTAACATTCCCCCATTGCCATTATCCATGAATGGTACCTGCATCGAAGAAACCGAAAAGCTGTCAGTACTTGGTATGTGTGTAAGCGAGTCGCCAAAAACGCTGCTAAATGCTTAGGTTTCTTAAGACGATGCAGGAAGTTCTTGACCCCTTCTGACCTGCCTACAATTTATAAGGCCTTCATCCGCCTTATATGAGAGTATAACTGCCATATCTGGTCAGGTGCTTCTCAAAAATCTTTGTGCCTACTTGATAGGGTACAAAATAGATCGTTTCGTTAAAATTGATAAGTAATAGTTCAATCGTAGAAGCGATTTATTCTTTTGAACATCGTCGAAACGTTCTCACTCTGTTTTATCGCTTTTTTCACAAACAGTGCTCTCTAAGGAAGTAGCCAGTTGCATTCCTCCCCTTAAACAATTTAGCCGCAACACCCGCCTCGCTAGGAATGCTCATCAGTTTTACCTTGAGCCCAACTTCGGGCGTACAGTCAAATATAAAGATTCTTATTTAAGTCGCACCACCCGAATGAGGAATGCTTTACCTGGCTCTGTATTTCCCCTGCATTACGATTCACAATGGTTCAAAAGCAATGAGCATCGGTGTCTCCTATTAAATCTTCTCCTATTTCCCTGAATGCTCGCACTGTGTTCTACAACAATATAAGGAAAATCAATTGCGCCCTTTATAAATGGAAACATAGAACTCGCAAATATGTGCATTTAACTATTCTATTTAACAATCCTACAGAAGTAGTTTACTTACATGTTTTTTTTGCTACTCACCACAAAAAATTTCCATAGCTACATCCGCAACAACATTAAAAATTTGCTTGGTTTTCGAAAGAAATGAACTCTCAATCCATACTGTTAATTTTCGAAACAATAGAATCTGAAAATGCAGTTTTATTCAAATTCGACTACCTCTCGAATGAGAGCGAATTCCAAAAAAGTCGTGAAAGTCAAAGTGCCTGTAATTGCAAGTTAAAAAAGTAAAGACTGAGCTTCAACTCCTGTACTAAGCTAATGATGAGCAAAAAGTCGCGAACTTTCTTTTAATTTGTTTCAGTTAAATTGATGCAGCAAACGTCAAAATTACTCCACTTATCAGTAGCAAAGCAGCAGCAGGAATGTCAGTAGCAAAATAAAACTATAAACCAGTGGCTGGTCTAACCTGACCAACACCGTTCAAGCCTTCACAGCCTATTCGTAGGCCACTAAATTCAAAGGCATAAACATTGCCGCCGTAATTACCAATTAAAACGCAAACCAAACACCGTCTGCGTAAAATCATGCACCGTGGAAAAGATTGACGTTGTTTCTTTTTTTACTATGATTATAATCACATTATTAGCAAAAGCAAGCAGAAACAAAAGCTAATGAAATAATTTATTTTCACCTGCACGTCAAAAAGCAAACAACAAAACAGAAGAGTTTTTGGCGGCGAAACTTGAAATTAAAACCAACAATTGCGGAGAAAGGTTGCGAAAGTGTCGTCTAATTAAGTTTTTGAGGCCAACAAAATAAAATGCTCCTCAGCCAAATCAAACACCCAGTTATGTGAGCAATGAATTTGCCTTAATCCACATTTGATACGCTATACTGGGTTGGACTAAGCTTTGGGCAATGCTTATGAGTAAACAGCAGAGGTATAGGTAGCCGACTTTCAGATTGCTCCACATCCACAAAGTAAACAAGGTCAAGTTTAACTTTATGGCTAATAAAATGGATTTGGAATTTATTGCTCATTTCTTAATTTAGTCTTGTTATTTGCTCGAAGCAGATTTTGATTTATTGCTTTCTGCATATGTGGCTGCCTGACAGCTAATCGCTACCGGCTGGTTTATCTGCGCCATCCATATCCGAGATTGTTGTTATTATTTTTTTCTTGTTTGTGTCAATATTAATCGCTGTTGCGCCTTCGCTAATCAAAACCATGCTCTTTGTTCCTTCAATTGATGAGGAGGTTGGGTGTGGGTGGGTGGAGAGGGTGCTTTCAGATGACAGTTAATTTGTACTACTCGTTTTCTGAGTTAATTTATTAAACAAAATTAGTGTTCTGCAAATCTGAAAAAAATGTCCAATTCAGTCAAAAGTTTATGAAACTTGTAAAAGAAATTAACGATCGAAATAAATGTCTGGAGTTGTTGGAGGATGCGGGTTACATTAAGTGGGTAGTTTGTTTGTATTAAGCGGATATAAATCAAAATTTAATTGGACGGTAATTATTTCTATTGAAAAGCGGTCGAGGGTGTCTAGTGTAGGCGTTACTGTTCCTCCAGTTGGTTTATTTACGTAACCATTTATTAATAATGAAGTCTTTTGAAGTCGCAAATTGGAATCCAAAGTATTCGTTAAAAGAAGGTTAAAGGAATCATTTCATTTTCTTCGAATTTCACAGCGATGTTAGAAAAAGATGGTACGTATCCCTATTGGAAGTGCTTGTACATACGACACAAATGTCAAAATGATGAGTACACGTGAATTTAAATATTAGGAACAAAATGCGTCGTAGTATATTCCACTTAAAGTAATTAGCCAGCTATCGAGTCGTTTGCAAAAGGAATTAAGAAAGGTCATATGCTTACCAATCCTCTATGAGCAACCATTTTTTTCCCATAACGTCAAAGGTGAACGACACGCCAGGCCGCTGCAAGTTCTGTAAACCCACCCAATAGATGTGAAGTATGTGCAGTAGCAATGGCAACCCAACACAATATTCTTATCCGCAAAATAAAGGAAGTTTGATATCCTGATAATGTAATCGACCGGTACAAAATTGAATGAATAAATAGGGTGGCTCAACTGAGCGAGGAACCCCAAAGACTAGCTCATTTCTCATTCTCACAACCATGCCTTTTGAGGCAATGGAGAGGACCTTAATTTTCCGGTTCAGAACGACTAGTGGAGCAACCGCTTTTCAAGGCAATGAATTTACTAACGGAGGACTTGGCAATTCGTCGCGAAAGGCAGTACCCGAGAAAAAATATTTTTGTCTCTGTTGGGACTCGAACCACGAACCGCTGGGTAATCAGGCTAACCACCACGCCACGGGTACCCAGCAATCGACTTTGCGTTGAGTTTTAAAGTTAAGATTTACTAATCTTTCATTCGTGCAAGCTGTCTTAAAATCAGTGAAAAAACCAAGACTAAACGCTTCTGTGACAATGAAAAGGCAAACTTAATGGTCAAAAAGCATTTAAGAAGTAAGGTCTACAAATTTGCCTGCCAGTTGCGGAGACAATATTTCAACACTTGATCGTTTATCAATTAAAATATAAAAGAGAATTCTAATTGAACAAAACAAAACAAAGCTTCAAATTGTTCATCAGTTCTGGTTTTGAAACAAGCACTCTACATATAGGATTTCTTACCATTGAGACAGAATTTGAGAAAAATAACATTTGATTGGCTGTAGAAATTGTATATTTTGTAAAGGGACATAGATATCTAAGCAGCTGTTTTCAAAGCCAAGTTTTGTATACGAAAACCAAAATTAGGGTTAGGCGTCTTATTCAAAAATGATTGAAAACGATGATAAGTTGTATACGAAGGCGATGTGTTGGACCACTGATTCTTTTTCCTTCTCACTTTGTTGCAATAATAAAAGACACGGGAAGAGCAGTCCAGTTTCGATTTCAGTTTGAAATAAGAATTTAGCATTTGATGGTTGGTTCTATTCACCTTACTTTTAATGCGAACTATAAAAAAACAGGACTATGTCAGTCAACGAAACTTTTGATGTGCAAACAACCGCTTGAGACCCGTCATCAACTACGGCAGCCCAGTCTGGTTTGCCATCTCCAAGACAGCGATGAAAAAGCTCCTACTTTTCGGAAGGACAAATCTGAGACTCTACAACGGCCTCACTTCCAACCACCAGCGCCAAAGACACTACAGCAATCAGCTTGTGTACGAGAAAGCCAAAGAATGACCAGTGAGGACCAACACCCCGCGCCAAGATACATACCTAAGCGTGATGAGCTCTTTCAACGAAGAAATAATACCTGCCCTACCACCTCCCCATGCAGAGGGACTCCAGCTACAACCGGGACGGAACATTCTGAGATCACCTAAGTTAACCGACCTATAATTATAATTTTTTTTTTCATTTCAGCTATACATAATATTAGGTTATGAATTTAATTCTAGACAGTGTATTTGGTTAGGCCACCTATGTGCCAAAAATCTAACATTACCTACTTACTTATGGTGACGCTACAGTCCGGGTCGGACTAGGGCCTCAACCAACATGCTTCTCCAGCCAGCTCGGTCCATAGCTAGCTGCCTCCAGTTGGTTGGTTGCACGCCAAGTTGGTTGAGGTCCTCTCCTACTTGCGTGCGCCACCTGAGTCGCGGTCTTCCTCTACTGCGCCGTCCCTCGGGATTGGATTCGAAGACTTTCCGGGCCGAAGCGTTGGTGTCCATTCGCTCTACATGACCCAGCCATCTAAGTCGCTGGACCTTGACTCGTTTGACAAGGTCAGTGTCGCTGTACAGCCCGTACAATTCGTCGTTGAATCTTCTTCTCCACTCTCCATCTATGCAGACGGGACCAAAAATCACCCGAAGAATTTTTCTCTCGAAGCATCCTAAAGCGTTCTCGTCTGCCTTTGACAAGGTCCATGCCTCTGCGCCATATTAAGAACCGGGATGATAAGTGTCTTATACAGGGATTGCTTTAGTTGCTCGAGAGAGGACTTTACTACTCACTTAGTCCGAAGAAACATCGATTGGCAAGAGTTATTCTTCGTTTGATTTCAGCGCTGGTGTCGTTGTCTGAATTAATAGCGGCTCCTAGGTTGACAAAGTCCTTAACTACATCAAAGTTATAGCTGTCTATTTTGACGTTCTGTCCAAGACGTCGGTGTTGGGTGTCCTTTCTTGATGACAGCATATACTTGGTCTTGCCCTCATTTACCACTAAACCCATCTTCTTCGCTTCCGTCTCAATGCTCATAAACGCGCCATCGACATCACGCTGCGTTCTTCCAATTATGTCAATATCGTCGGCATATCCGAGCAATTGAACGGATCTTTGAAAGATTGTGCCTCTTGTGTTGACGTAGGAGTTTTGCACTATTCTTTCAAGAACGATGTTGAAGAAGTCGCATGACAGTGCATCTCCTTGCCTAAAACCTTTTTTGACATATCGGTGAGATCTTTCCCGACCCTGATGGAGCAGCGTGCGTTCTCCATCGTCATCCTACACAATCGGACAAGTTTGGTAGGGATGCCAAAACTAGACATGGCTCTATATAACTCCTCTCTATAGATGCTGTCATACGCGGCCTTAAAATCGATAAAAAGGTGGTGGGTATCGATTTGAAGCTCCTGGGTTTTTTCCAAGATCTGCCGTAGTGTGAAGATTTGGTCTATGGTGGACTTTCCTGGTCTAAAGCCGCACTGATAAGGACCTATCAGGTTGTTGACGAATGGCTTCAGACGCTCACACAATTCGGCAGAGAGGATCTTATATGCGATGTTAAGAACACTGTAAAAACGGTTTTCTAAATAAGAAGAAATCTATCTCAACAGAATGGGTTCAAAACCGAGGGTTTTAAAAGAATAAGTTTGTGGGAGATTTTATCGAAAGCTTTACTAAAGTAAGTTGAAATTACATCGACCTCCTTTCCATTCTCCAAGGCTGAGAGGGAAAAAGAGACAAATTCAACGAGGTTTGTTGTTGTTGACCTGCCTTTGAGGAACCTCTGTTGTCTAGGGGGAATGAGAAATTTGCAACGAAAACTTAAGTTTTCATACAATATGCTTTCGAAAATGTTGGGTATATGCGATAGTTTAGCGATGTGACGATAATTTTTCACGTCGTATTAGGACCTTTTTTGTGTATAGGGTCTATAAACGCCGTTTTCCAAGCTTGGGGAAAAACTCCAAGGGATATGGACAAGTTAAAGATTTTTGAGAGGGGAGTGGAGGAGCATTTCTTAAGAAATATGGCAGGTATACCATCGGGGCCGGGAATATATTCATCACTTTGATGATTTAACTTTTCAAGTAAATGCTCTTGAAATGAAAGCTTTGGTTTTCAACAAAAAGGTGCACTACTTTAAAGAATGAAAATATTAAAAGAATATTTAATGTTTATTTAAAACACAACAAAGCTTTATTTATTCAGAATAATAAACACGTCTGTACTCCAATACTGTTGAATCATTAGTGCCCTTTAATCGACAAATATTTACTGTCGTAACTCTTCTTATCCACGGCAATCGTTTATCTCTTTTCTTCCGCTACAGATTCGTCCATCCTGATGACTTCGGCGTCCTCGTCGAGTTCGGATTCTGGCTCTTTCTTGAATCAGTACACTGACGTGCGAAATGCCCCCTTTGTTGGCAGTTGTAACACAAGACTTTATTACTGGTAGTTCTAGTTTCCATATTGCTGGTATGTGGCTTCATATACTGTTCCATACTCGTTTCTGAAGAATTACTTCGGTTGATGGTGATAGAGCTCTCACTATTATTCGGGTTTTGCCGCAAATTACTGCGTACGCTGTCAAACCATTTTATTTTTTGAATTAACTCTGATATATTGTTAAACGTTCCAACAGCCAAACTTGAGCTCATCAGAGAGTCATTTAACCCAATTAGTATATACTGTATTATCGTCTTGTCTGAGAGTTGTATTTTTTTGCCCAACATATTCATTTCGAAACAATAGTTTTCTATTGTTTCGGTTGGATTACGCATTTTTCTAGCTAGCTGTTGGTGTATATCTACAACACTCAGTTGCTGAGCGAAATTTGTTTTTAATCCGGTTGAAAGCTCATGCCAGGACGTAAAAGCCCCTTCAGCTGTGTCCCACCAGTAACGAGCTGCTCCTTGCATTTTGGATGCTGCCGCCATAAGCAGTGCTCTCTCGTCCCAGTTATAAACTTTAGTTAGGCTCTCTACCCGGTTGATCCAACTTTCCGCCGACATTGAAGCAGCATCACCAGGAGAAAACACTGGCATTACATCAGCAATTTCTCTGATGGTACAAATTAATTTAGGCCTGTTTGTATTACTTGTTGGATTTGCGAGAGCTCTAATTCCCGACATGAGTTCACGCTCCCTTGCAAAGACCATTCTTTCTCGTTCAAGAAGTTCCCTCTCTCAATGAATACATAAGTGCCCATTCTTGAGCACGAAGATTTTCGTCCGATACCGAGCTGGATTCGGTTAACCCCGATACATTTTGAGCTTCTTCGATGTTATCCTGGATTTCCACTACTCGCCTTTTGTCGTGATCCTTTATTCTTTTGATTAGAACTCTCTTGGAACCACTGAATGGAAGGTTTCTCCTCTTAAGCTCTGCTTCGAGCTGTTTAACATTCATGTTCTCCATAATGATCAATCTAGAACCAAACAATTTGCTGTGATTAATTTTCTATTTTCATTTTAAAGACAACGAAGTAAACCTAATATTCAGCTTCAGATTTAATTACAATCAATAAAAATACAAAGCAAAATAATTCAACTGATCATTTCTTTCAATTCAAAATTCTTTTCGCAAACAACCAATTTTAAATTTCAACCGTTTTTGCACTCAGACTCTACTTTTTTTTTCTTTTACTTTAGTTACCGGACCATAGATACTCCTCGTTGTATGTACAACAATACCCCCAGATAGTGACAACTAATATACTTCTTCGTAAACCGAAAGACGCACATTATATGGAGTTAGCACTATCTCGCATTCGCATATTAGGTACTTATAATAACAATTTATTCTTCTTTGTATGCTACAACAATACAAACCTCGTAGACAAAGACAACCATACATACGTACTTCTTCGTAAACCGAAAACGCACTTTGTATGGAATAAGTATACTACCTCGCTTTCATATATTACTTTTCAATAATCAGAACAATAATTCTTCTTCCTTGTTCTTTGTATGCTACAACAGTACAAAGCTTTATAGACAAGGACAACCATATATACTTCTTCGTAAACCGAAGAAGCACATTACTCCGTTATGTACCTACATAACAACATAATGGTGATGGTCTACTATACTTTTCTAATTTGCGACCATTTTCAACACAGTCAAATTGGCTTCAACCATCTATTATATTATATTGAACAAAGCACCATCTCACTTTCACAAATTGCCCCTTCATCTACTGAACACGCAATAATCTGTTACTACCCAACACCGGTAACCGTCTACGCCGAGTATGTACACATATGTACCTTAAAGCAATAGCCCGCCATTAACCAAAGTAACGGTTATTGTCTCCGACAGATATGTAAACATAAATGTTCTCTACGGCGTAGATTAACCTCACATTTGCAACAAAAACACAATTTCAACGTACCTAACTCTCAACCAAAATAATTGCATTTTAAAACCAAACCAATCAACTAATAAACACCCCACAACCGTTTCACAAAACAAAATAAAATCGTATCTAAACTCCGAATACCTATCATTTCTTTTATCACAATTTATTCCAAATACACTCACTCAATTAAATTGATAAATGTTAACTTATCTTCGACTTCGAAATCCCACTTCTGAACTTTAACGAAGCAAAATATTAAAAGAATATTTAATGTTTATTTAAAACACAACAAAGCTTTATTTATTCAGAATAATAAACACGTCTGTACTCCAATACTGTTGAATCATTAGTGCACTTTAATCGACAAATATTTACTGTCGTCACTCTTCTTATCCACGGCAATCGTTTATCTCTTTTCTTCCGCTACACTACTAAGTGCTTTGGATCAGTAAGTTGGTCTCGAAGATTGTCTGATCTCTGGTGGTGCATCGATATCGAAACGCTAAAATGCTTACCACCTTTATCTTTAGCCAGGAGTGGAATCGCACAAGTTGAGAGTCCTACATTTCTGATGATCGCTCTCTTTAAGAACATATATTGCTATTGAAGCTCCTAGGAACGCTTTAGCAACGCTACTGTAGTATTTACTTTTATGAGAGTTTGCTACTAAAACCTTACTGAATTCTCCTCTCAATCTTATCATTGTTCTTAAGCTGGTTTCTTTTGATAATGCGACAGTTAAGTTGTGTCTCCACTCTCCAATCATAAAATACCTCACACATGAAAACTAAACTTGATGTGACGCGTACCAGTTCATGAATGTAGATTGGTTTTTACACAACTTACTGGGTAGATTCACAAACAATTCAGCTTTTGCTTTCAAAAAGACCACCATTTCAGCAATATCATCGGCTTATCACATTTAATACAAATCAATAACAAGGGTAACATCGAGAAAAAACTCCCGAAAATTGTTTCTTTTGCAAAAATATTTCTTCACAAGTAAATTTCAACTAACGCCATTGCCTTTTCTAAATATAGGTGTGATTGTATACCTTCTGTGTTCTTAACAATGCTGTTGTAGGTAATGTTTGTCCTCCTTTGATTGTCTTTGCTTTTCTTAAAACTCAACAAACTATTTGATGAAACCACAATACTAACACTTCTTTTTCATTCCCAGAAATCCCATTCTTTAATCATGTTAAAGCAGCATCTCCATTATAGACTCCATCTTCATGTTTAATTCCAATCAGATAACACAATCTGATTCCAAATCCAAAAAAGGACATCATATTTTATTGTGTTCAAAAACAAAACAACAACAAAACAAAACCAAAAAACTTGAACTCATTACGCAACAAATTCTATGTTTTGTATTGCTAACATCGCCTATGTATATTCAACCAAAAATTAACCATTATCCTTGACAGTTTAGATGTCCAATTAGAATAACTTTTTGCGAAGAGGATGCTGATATAATCAGCCTCCCCCCGAACAAAAATCAACATTCCTTTAGCAAATACAAAGACACAAAAAGAAAAAATTTACATTTTAATTAATACAAGTATAGGAAGAGAATGAATATGCGCGCTTTCTCTCTACAAAAGCGCGTGTTAAAAATCGCAATCATACAATTAATTAATTTTGCCCAGATCCTCGCCACCACAACATAACAACCTTTCATCATTCTTCGAAAATACACAGAAACGAATACAACGCCTGAAAGGTATGAATATTAATGTTGTGTCCGCTTCTGTTCGTGCATCAGAAAAATAAAAAGACATGAAAAAAAGATCCAAGGATATTCCGACTACATTCGAATGCTGTACACGAGAATGAGCAAATTCAAAAATTAAAACCACTCAATTTAAATATTTTAAAGGATTGCTCCTTAATCCAAGCTCCAAGGGTTGTTTCCTTTGATTTATTTTAGTTCTTTTGTTGATGTTGTTCTTAATTGACTTTTTTTTCTATGAAATTTGAAATCTATCCTAAGTTTAATGTTACGAGTCGGGTATTGCAAGAGACGCTTAAAAACAAAATGAGCTATTTCAGATATTCCCAATCTAATTTATTAAATGAACCATGTACATTGTACACCCTGTAAAAAACACACTGAAAATATTTAAAGTTCAGGGTGTTTTGCATAAGATGTGACAAAAGCCAAGGAGGGATAGTTTGCGTCAAGAGGTGGGTATGGGTATATCTCTTCATTTTTTAGGTGGGGGGAGCAATTTTATAAAAATACTGATTTAATTTTCTAAAATAAGTATTACAAATCAATTAAGCCAAACACTGCAACGAATTGTAGTGGTTTTCAAAATATAAACTTTTTTCTTCAATTTGCATTTTAGTTCACATAGTTCACTTTTTCTTTCAATTATCAATGCCATGTTTCAAAATAGAAAACTAAACGTGAAAATCTTGCTTTTTTGAGAAATTTGGAGAAAAAAATTAGTGATAGCTACTTTTTCTAGAAAATCAATTTTTGTGGACTTTCCGTTGATAATACAGGGTGGCGCACCAATTGTGCTACAATAAGAAATTCAAATAACTTTTTTTTTAATCGATGTATTTAATTTTTTTTTTTTTATTCGCTAGAAAATTAAATTTTATTTTAAATAGTTAGTTGTTTTTAAGGATTATAGACCGCAAATGACCTCCACGCTGTCCCACGCATATGCGGCACCTGGTCAAAAAATTATTCATTGCGGCCTGAAGAGTTGAAGTTGGGATCGCCTCAATTATTGTCGTTATGGACTGCTTTAATTCAGTTAAATTCCTGGGCTTCGTTTTATACACCTCTTGCTTGACATAACCCCATAAAAAGAAGTCTGGTGCAGCCAGGTCAGGCGACCTTGGGGGCCAGCGAAAAGTGGAGTTCCTAGAAATTAATTTGTTTGCGAATTTTTTGTTTAGCTCCGCAATAACTGGTCTGGCTATATGTGCAGTTGCTCCATCTTGCTGAAACCAAACGCTGTTGAATGGTATACGTCTTCGGCGCAGTTCTGGGTAAAAAAAACTCCTTCAACATCTTTAAATAACGGTCCCCATTGACAGTAACGGTTACACCGTTTTCTTCAAAGAAGTACGGCCCGACAATACACCTTGATGAAACTGCGCACCACACAGTGACTCGTTCTGGGTGCAGTTCCGTCTCATGGAGCTGCTTCCAGATTCGGCAAACATGTTTACAAACCTCATAATGGTCCATCTACTCGGAGGATTACCGCCAAAATCCCGCCTAAATTCCCTTTGGACGGAAATGACGGACTGCAAAGCATGGTACCGTTGCACTATCCAAATTCTTTTCTCCGTATCCCAAGCATCCATTTTTATAAATCTAAATAGTAACCTACAAAATAAAATAAAAAATAAGCCGATTACTCACACAGAAAAAAAGTTATTACGTTTTATTTTTGTAGCACAATTGGTGCGCCACCCTGTACTATAGATTCTCTGAACAGGAACAAGGTATTTTCTGGAAAAAGTATACAATGCATTTTTTGTCATTTATAGAAAAATTTGACTTTTTTCTCAAAATTTCGACTCTGAGACAGATTGCTCAAAAACTATTCTTTAAATTCAATTGAACTAAAGTGTTACTTAAAGAACAAAGTATCAAATTTTTAAAAACATTATAGTATGTGGCAGTATATCGTTTAACTGATTTTTAATAATTTTTTTTCGAAAACTAAGTAAATTTATTTATAACTAGCTGAGCCGCCCGGCGTTGCTCGGGTCTGTAGTTTTAAGGTTCCCGTTCTCGTTCCTGTTTCTGTTCCCAAGGGATTATAGGGATGAAATATACGCCGAGTTACTCAGGGGCTATGTGGCTTTCCAGTGCTGATAGAATTTTTGAAATCTGTCCAGTAGTTTCTAACTTTCCGTTCCCAGCCACGTTCCTGTGGGAATCTTCCGTCCCCATGGAAATATGTGAATGAGTCTATGTCACGAAGGTATTATGTTACATCCTAGAGTTGAAAGAATTTTTGAAATTGTTCAAGTAACTTCAAGGTTCCCGTTTTCGTTTCCGTTTCTGTTACCGCGGGATTATAGTGATGAAATATAGTATTAGTTACTGATGGAGGGGGATAATGTAGCACCCTTATTGCTATAAGAATTTTTGAAATTTGTCGAGTAGTTTCTAAGTTTCCATTCCCAACCCCGTTCCGTGGGAATTTGTCAAACCTTGACAGGAACCATCTCTGGACTAAACTAAATCTACCCTGAAAATTTCATAAGAATCCGTTGTTTGGTTTAGGAGTCTATACCGGACATACATACATACATGCATACAAACATACATACATTCTTACATACATACATACACACATACATCTTTTTTATGTACATACAGATTTATTTCTCATGTTGCCAAGTACAGGCGTAAGAGGTAGGTACTTGTAGTATGAATTTTTGTAATTTCTTGATTTAATGAAGAATTTTTGTTTTTATTAAGAAAATTTTATTTAAGCTGAAAAAAAGATGATTTTTTTAAGAATTATGGGAAAAATTTTACTGATAAAAAAGGGGAAAATGGTTTCAAAAGTCTACGAACACTGACTCTAACAATGAAAGAGTTTTTGGAATCGGTCCAGTACTTTCCAGGTTCCTGGTTATGTAACCATTCCCGTTTCCGTTCCCCGAAAGAATTCAGAAAGGAAATTCGTTACTCAGGACCAATGAAACACTCTGACGTTGAAAAATTTCGTGGGAATATGGGGATTAAATATAGTTTAAGCTATTTGGGGATAACATCGTATTGTAATAGCGAAAATATTTGAAACCGTTCCAGTGGTTTTTGAATACCCGATCCCGTTCCCACTCCCTGTGGGAATTTGGTAATGAAATTTAGTCTTTGGTACTCAGCGGTGAAAGAATTTTTAGAATCAGTCTAGTGCTTTTTAAGTTCCCGGTTATGTTCCCGTTCCCGAGGGACCTTGGGGAATGAAACATAGATAGTAGCTAATTCTCTCAGCTACTGAATATACATAAAAAATTTCATAAAAATCGACCAATCCGTTTCGGAGGAGTATGGTAACTAACAATCCAATTATCATATTACATATTGTTGTTTATTATAAAAAATTTTTTTTGTCAAAAAAATTGAAGAAAAAACAAAAGTATTGCTTAAATTAAATTTTTTATTCATTACAGTTAAGAATAAAGAAATAGTTGATTTTACTATATTCTAATTCTTTTTTTTATACTTACTTACCTTTTAAACCTTCCCAGACCTCCATGAACATTTCAAGACCAAGATAAGAAAAAACCGTTTAGCCGTTCTCGAGTTTTAGCCAGACTAACGAACAGCAATTCATTTTTATATATATAGATACTACACCCCCTCCCGTCTTAACAGTAGACCCCTCCCCTACACTTCTTTTTCTTATCATGGCCACACCTGTCCGTCTTTATCTTTTGTCGCAACTTTTTCTACACACAACACTTTGTATAAATACCATCACACTTATCGAACTCCTCAAATAAATACCATCACACTTATCGAACTCCTCAAAGACACAGTTTATATATTAATGTTCGATTTTATGTATCGCATATTGCTCTATGTTTGAACCGTACCCAAGCTAATCGTATGTTTGTTAAATATCTAGTCTAGTCAGTCTTAATAAAGCAACCTTATAGAAGCTGCATACATTACAGTTTATAGGATAAATACCAAACAGGAGAAACAAAATTTTACACATAAGTTGCCTAAAAACAGTTATATTTATTTTATCTACTTTCTTATATAAATAGTAGCAATTATATGCAAACACCAAGATGTAGGTAAGTCGAGGCACAATCATCTTTGAACAACTTAAATAAATCATCATAATCTCTAGACTCTATAGTCAAGGCATTGGAAAAATTCTTATTATCCAGTCACAACTCTAGCCCCAAATCTTTTCTCCACCGCTTCGTACATAGTCACCGGTATTTTCAATCAACTTAAATTTATTTGCGTAGATCCATAGTCAGCGCTACGGATTCGGACTTATTCGGACTCTACCTACCAACATCTTCCAACAACATTTTCCATTTCGGTCGAGCTCTCTCCTTTTTAACACTCTACAGCTCTCGATTGAGCTCTTCTTCCACTGCATTGCAGATTGCACCATCTAAAACGTGGTCTTCCCCTTTTGCGATGCTTTTTCGAAAACTATGAGGCCAAGTCGTCACGTCACAGTTTCGCTTTGCCTCTTCTTCTAGCTGCTCCCTTGTCGAGGTACAGCTCTCAGCTCGTACTTCGTACATTTCGTAGTTGAATCTTGCTCTGAAGACATTTTCTTTACATGCAGGAGAAAAAATTATTCGGAGTGTTTTGCTACCGAAATAACCACGAGTTTTTTTGGGACTTCCCAATAAAAGCATGATTTTTAAAAAAAGTTCTTGTCAAAATACTCTGAAAGAAAGTTTTGTATTTAAGTGACAATGTCCTTCATTGTCCTTAATTTGGCGACATTAGCATTCTTTTTGTATGATGAATTTTTTTAGTTGAGATAGTCCACGTGTTTTTTTAATCTAATAAATGAAAAGATAAGTAAAGTTCAAAACACTTTTTGTTTTGTATTTATCAAAAGGCTCGCTGTAATTGATCAGTTATACAATTTTTATCAAAAATCAGAAATTTAATTTTAAATTTCAAAAAGTTAATGCAAATAAAGTTTATCTTATTTTCGACGTGTAGTTTTCAATCTGGCAATACTTTTTTTAAAGTTGGTTTTTTCGACAGCATTCTCTTGTGCTTAGATTGATTAGACATTTTATCTTGGAAGAAATAAAGCCGTTCGATTACTGAACATTGCGTACGTTCTCGAAATAAAATCATTGTTAACACCAATTTTTACGTAACTCTAAGTTTTAAGCCCGTGAGTAACCTGAACCTCCAAGATCTGGTGATTTAACAACGCTGGACTTTTTTTGCAAAGGTTTTTGATGTCGCTTGGCCATACGCCATTGACACCTTAGAAGAGAATATTCGGAGAGCTGTTGCTGAAATACAACACCAAATGCTGCATAAAGTGGTCGAAAATTGGTCCTCTAGGCGTCATCTTTTACAAGATACGTCGACCGTAGCACGAATGAAAAGAATCCCATACTTCTTTTTGTCTCTGTCTCTTCTTCTATCGATCTCTTTCTCTCTCTATCTCTCTATGTTTCTTTCTCTCTATTTGTCTGTCTCTCTCTCTCTCTCTCTCTCTCTCTCTCTCTCTCTCTCTCTCTCTCTCTCTCTCTCTCCCTCTCTCTCTCTCTCTCTATCTATGTATCTATCTATCTATCTATCTATCCTTCTATCTATTTCTCTCTATGTATCTCTCGTTCCATCTCCCTCTCTCACTCTCTCTCTCTTGTTAACTTCATCATATCTCAGATGGCTGTTGACGCTGTATTTGATAGGATTCCTTTTTTTCATTAAAATGAGATGTTGACCATCGGCACTATCTCCAATTTCAAAATGTGCTTGCAAGTTACTTTGGAGTTTTGAGTTTGGGTTTCAGTCCCTGACATTATCGAGAAATTGGAGAAAGTAGGAAAAATAACACAACGTTTTCGGTTTTGCTTCTTCAGAGCGTCTCAGCCTGGCTTTGTATTTTGGTTCATAGACTGGAGTTCAGTAAAATATTCACACAGCTGAGCCAAGAAAATTTTGTCAAATGAGGGTTGAAAACCCAGCTGTGGATTACCTCGCACATTACTCGTAACACTTCCGCTGAAACTCCACCGGATAAAGCTGAAAAGTCAACGCATCAAAAACAAACGTTTTTCATTCATAAATCGCAACGAAAGAAGAAAATAAAAATAACGCAATCAAAATCGGCAACTCAGCATATTTTACTGTTTTGTTTTCTTTTTTTTTCATACTTCGTTTCATTTGGTGTGTGAAATAAGAAAGTAGACTTACATAATATCATTAACGTTGCTAGTTCGATGGAGTGGATCATAAGAAACAATGTTCTCTTGTTTCGCGGAACAAAAAATAGTTTATTTTCATACATTGGACAATGTTCAACTATACTCTGATTTGGCATTTTGTTTTAACGCAGCAATTACATAATCAGCTCAGCAATGCACTTTACAATTAAACACAAGAACACAGTACAATTACCTCAGTACTGATTTGTAAAGTATATTGCTGAGCTGATTAAGGAATTGCTGAATTGCGACAAGAAATGCACCTTTTTGTTTAATGTACTAATGTAATTCTGCGCTGTTGGTTACATCGATAGGGCTGATTATAAGGCGTTATTTTCTGTCATCACTTTGAAAAATACATTTATTCACGACTCACGAAATGCAATGCGAATTTGGTCAAAATTCATGGGACACTAATGAATCATTAGTAAATCTCATGAAGGGCCAATTAAAACATTCTTACCCGTCCATGCACCGTTCGTTTTCCATTGCATGATATGCAATTTTGAATTCAGAATTTATTTCACAATCGGATTCCAATCAAAACACTCAAATCATCACACCGGTATTTAATTTTTTAAACATTAACATTTAATTCAAGTGTATGTATTTTGTTTTTTTTTTGTTTTATTTAATTGTTTTAAGTCTTAAAATGAGGCAAAAGTGAAATTTCTTATGATTTACATTCTTATCGCTTTTCTGTTTTATTTTTTTTTATTAATTTTAAGTTTAATATTTATACTTAAAATTAACGTTAGTATGTATATATAAGTATATATATATAATCTATTTGTTTTGTTATTTTTTGTTAGTATAAACTCCCTTGTATTTGGTTTTCATATTTTGTTCCTTATGATTTTTTTAAAATTTTAATTTAATAATTTCTAAATTCTTATACAGTAAAATGTTTGAATTAATTTTTACTTCTTGATGTTTTCGTTAAATTTTTTTTTTATTCTTCTTCTTCTTCTTTTCTTTTAATTGAAATTATTTTTGTACCACATATCTATAAAAATGATGTTTCTTTGATGAATTGTGTGTGTGATTATATATTTTTTTATATACTTTTGGTTTGAAGTATTTTGTCTTTAGTATAATTAAGTTTAGTTTGATGTATTATATTTTTGTTTTACAAAAATATGTTTTAAGGTTGTGTTTTTTTTTTAAATATTTTTCAGCATTTTTTCATAGTTGATGTACCATTCCATTTAAGATGAATATTGCTTTTAAGAAAGTTCTTTGTTTTAACTAAAAATGAATGAAAAGGAAAATTAAATTGAAAAACATAAATGTGAAGAAGTGTAGTTCATTCTTTTGGTTTTCAAAGAGCGGCGTTGCTTGTGATGATAATCAAATTAGTGGTGGGTTAAAAAATAAAAAAAAGACATAATATCCTGAAATGCAATTGTTTTCCCACCTGGGGCTGAATTACGTTATCGAATAATCCGTGACTGAATCTTGAGAATTTGGCATTCCCACTCACGTTATCTAGCAATCTAGTACCGTAGTTTGATATTCTCTCAAAGTAATCGAATGAAATTTTATTCAATAGAGTGACACTGTGTGACTAGGGATGAGTTTCGAAAGATAACTGCCTCTAACTGACTCGATCTCTGATGCGGTAATTTGACCTTTGTTTTTTTATATACTTAGTTCCCCATAGTAAGTTCAACTATAAAACCTTTATAAAATTAACGAGTGGCCACAGACTTTTGTCCAGGCTGGTTTCAAGAATTAACTTTGCTCGACGACTCCATTGTGTCATCAAGGAATGATATCTACGGACTCAAAGTGTAGTGTAACTTGAACAGCTTTGAGTCGTACTGCAGCCCTACTATGTAATTCAAATCCACAAACCAAATACCAAATGTTCAAAGGAGCAAAATTCCTTCTCCTTCATGCTTTCAGATGTAGAAGTAAATCCGAAGCTCTAACAGAAATCGGAATGGTTTGTCGAAGGCAATTGCAAAAATTTTAATGCGATTCTACTTTCATTCTCATTAGCGTACAAAAATTGTGTTCAAAAGATCTTTCTAATGTTTCGAAAATAGAGTAGAGTAACATAGTTGCGCGCCTGTTAAAAATCGACCAATAGCACCGAAATTGAAATTTCGTTCTCAACAGCCATGGTCAAAAGCATGAGGCACCTCTAGACGTTAACCAAAGTTCTAAACGGAAGTAAGATAAAAAGAAACGAAGTGTACAGAAAGCTAAGAAACTTACTTTGGAATAAGAAAAATTAATTTTTTAGTGTTGCCATCTTAAGTTTTCATAACTTTTGATTTTTATTGAAGTTTGAACATTGATCAAACCAGTGCCTTCTTAAAGTTTGAACAAACTTCTCTTCACTTTCTGTTCCAAAAGATTTTTGACCATTGCTTAAGATGTTGCGAAGTGCTTTTGGACGTTCTGTTTTAAAATCCTCGAAATCTGCTGGACTTAACTTCGGAGAACATGCACAAAAGTTTCAATCGCCGAATACATTTGGCCAAGCCTGAATATTCCATGATTCGATGTCTATTCAAACCAAGAATCTATATCAATCAGCCCTATCACAGATTCCATCGTAGAAAACTTCCACAGAGAAATTTAAGTTACGAACTACGAAAATTTGTGTCTGTTTTACGCCAAATGTGCAAGATCATTCACATTTTTCTGCAAACACAACTTTTTCGTATTTTAAGACGACGAATTTACATTCCTCTCGGATCTGGTGATACCAAATCTACGAATTTCGAAATTCGTTCCACTCCGAATGGATTATGTGATAGTTACATCAGGAAACTTAGACTTTTTTCGATTACGATGAAATCTGTGATAGGGCTGAATATTTTCTTTATTTTCAAGAATATCTACTGAAAAACTACACCTGCAGCCTCTTCTTAAGCTGGAATTACACACAATGTGATCAGTCAAATGACAGTCTCAAAAATTGTCAAAGCTTACGTGCACTGTAAAAATAAAAATACCTCTTGGCACTGATCAGTTACTTGGCCCGAAAACAGTCAAGTATTCAATACATTGCCTTTCGTACTAAGAAAAACTTTTATCCTTGACCAAGCTCCCACCTACTTCGAACATCAGTACTCTTTAGCGTGACAAGTCCAACTTCCTTCGAATTGCATTTCAAATAAAATATCAGCACAATACCAAAACCCAGCTTACCTCTTCGTCGTCAGTTTAAACTCAATACCAAACATTTTGCAAAAGAGGAAAAATTAAAAGCCAAGCGAGAAAAAAACCAAAACCTACGACAGAATAAAAAAAACATGCCAACGAAAAATAAAAACAAAATCTTTGAATATTTTTTCATTATAATATTTCACATTTAATAAATTATATCAAATTATATATCAGTTTGTTTTGCTTTTTACATCGATTCACGTCTTCCTTCTTCCTTATCAATTTACATACTCCTCCGTATTTAGTTTTTGGACTATCTATTTGTTTATAAATCATCGGTTCCTTAACACAAACAAAAAAAGACAAAGTTTAATTATAAAATAAAAATTAAAAAAAAAATTAAACAACATAACATTGACTCTTGGACACTAAAGGATACACATTTTAATTTGTATTGGAAATCATAAGGATTAACATTAGTCCAATCGAATTGCTTTCTTCTAATTGAGTTTTCTTTTCCTTTTTTTTTTTTACAAAAACGCAAATAAAATAAGAAATTAATACATTCAATATTTACAGTTTTTTTTTTTGCAATTTAATTATCTTTTACGTTTTATTCATATGTGTGTTGTTTTTTGTTTTAATTAATTTTAACTTAAAATTTAGCATCACTGGAATTATCGTGTCTTTTAAATAGTATATTATAATTGTTTTCCTTATTTTTCTTGTTGCTAATATTATTTTATTTACAAATTTTTCAAAAACAAAAAAATTAAAAAGAAAATGTACTTAAACATACAGTGTATCTATAAATATAGTCACTTAAGTCTTAAACACACACTTCTTCTTTTCTATGGTTTTGTTGTGTGTTCTGATTTGAATGAAGTTTTTTTTTAATTTTTGATAACTTTACAATATTTTACAAGAAATACTTAAAATTTTATATAATAAATTTGTTTGAAAATAAACAAAAAAAATATAAAAGACGTTTTGTCGCTAAGAACAAATGTGTTTTGTAGTCTCTGGCACCACGCAGTGTGTTTTCACTTTTATTTCGTGTTTTCGCACCAATTCTTCACTTTTTTATTTCAGTACATTTGACAGTGTAATTGTGTTGTTTTCAGCTTGACAACTGCAACTTCGTGGTTTTTAGCGGATGGTCGGTGAGTAGAATTCAAAAGCCATCCACCCCTGTCATCAGTGATAGTGCCGCAAACTGTTGTTGTTGTTAATTATGTTGCTGTTGTTGTTATTGAATGACCTACGACCCGTCGTGTTGCCATGAATCATTCCAATACTGCCATTGCGCATTGGCAACGCTGGCGGTGGTGGTGTTGGAGTTGGACTCGGTGGCGGAGCATCATGATCAATTGGCAGCGAATAATGCGAATTGTTGTGAATGTAATTCGGATCGATGGTATGGTGTTTACCACTGCCATAGTGATTGTGATTGAAGTGATCCTGATTAAGGCGAACATGACGATCTGTTGTGGCCGACTTGCCGTTGTGTACAATTGGTAGAGGTTGGCTGTAATGGTTTTGATTTGTGCCATTGCAGTTGTCTTGAGGTGAAGACAGCTTGTTCTTGGCATTGTTCGTCATCAGGTGGATTTGGCTTAGCTGCACGAATGAGGAATTGTCATTTGGTTGTTGTTGGACTGCTGTTTGTGGTGGATGGGATGGTACGTTGCCATTGAGGACGGTCGATGTTGGTACTTGGAGTTGTTGTAGGGCTTGGTTCGAGGCACCCCGACCTCGGGGAGGTGGGGGTGGTACTTCTAGCTATAGTTCCGTTACTGGAATCGGCCTGAGGCCGAATTGTTGGTGGTGTGGGTTGTAAGTGCTTGTCGGTGGGAATTGCGAGTGAATGCCCAGACTGCATGGATGCTGATGACGCGACATGTAGTCTTCATCAGAGAAGGTTTTCTGATATTCTCGCTCTTTTCGGCCAAGAGCTGAGTTTCCCCAACCGCCTTTGAGAAATTCTCGGATTTTCCTGCGACACCTGTACAGGATCAATGCAAGTGCGGTGATAGTTGCAGCCGATCCAACCAGGAGAGCTCCAATCATCGCTTGCTTTCGAGGGTCATTGTGGGAGCAGCCAAGCAAGGATGGTGTCAGATTTTTCAGATTTTCTTCCTTGAGTCTATCGGGATATTCACAGAGGACATTGGAGATGGCATCGTTGGTTGTATTCTTTGATACCAAGAGATTCCTCAGCCAGAGTACCCGACAATCACAGGTCATAGGATTATCGGAGAGATCCAAAGTGTGGAGATCATTCCATGGGAAAAGGCCCTCGGCGAGAGTTGTCAAAGCGTTTTCTTTCAAAATTACGTGTCTCAAATGTGGCAGTCCACTTAATGCTCCTTCTTGCACATCGGAGAGCATCTTGTTCGACGAGAGATTAAGGTATTCCAAGTTTGTGTTGGTTGCAAACGCTCCGTTGTCAACTCTTTTCAAACGAAGGGCTCCAGAAATTTCTAACCGCCGAAGATTTTTCAGTCCAACAAAAGCTCCTTCCATTACAACTTCGAAATCATTCTGTCCCAATGACAGCTCTTCCAGCCTTTCTAAGTGACTCAAGCCAAGAGTTGGTATTCTTTGAAGACGATTGTCTGACAAATCAAGGATCCTCACTCCTTCCAGTCCCTTGAGTGAGTCGTGCGATATGTTGTGAAGACCAGCCCCTTTCAAGTCCAGTCGTGTTAAGCCTTTCAGATCTTCAAAGGCTCCCGATGGAATGGTCATAAAGGAATTAGTGCCCAAGAAAAGCTCCGCCAAACTTGGCATTGCTTGGAATGTCGATATCGATGGCACTGTGGTAAGTGTGTTGTCATCTAAATAAAGCACCCTAAGGTTCACCATGCCATTAAAGGCAGTCGGATCGATGTGACTTATCCGATTCTGTCCCAAATTTAGCTCTTCCAACTTCGACAGTGGGGAGAAGGTGCCTTGTTCGAGTTCAGCAAGGAAGTTTCCGCGCAAATTTAGCACAGTCAGTGATGCCAAACCCATAAATGTTTTATTACTGATCGAACCGATCTTGTTGTGATTTAAATGCAACTCCTGTAGTTTTCTTTGGTAGGCAAATGTCCTTTGTGGTATTGTCACCAAATGATTATATGACAGATCCAGGAAGGTAAGCTCGGCGTAGAACTGAATCGATGAATCGATCGTCTTGATTCGATTGTTCTTGATCACTAGCCTTTGAATTGATGGATTCAATGCTATTGGCAGGACATCCAAATGTCCCTCGCCACATGTTACTACAAGAGTGTCATCGTCGCATTGGCATCCTGAAGGACAGTTAGCCAATGCCGAAATACTCATAACTCCGAGGAGAAATATCGCCGAGAATAGATACGCTCGCAGCGATGATGATGATGTAAATGATGATGCCATTTCGAGTTTTGGTTTATGTATAACGTCTTCTTTGAAAAAGATGCAAAATGTTTGTTTTTCCTTTATCAAGTGAACTGCAGTTGATTATCCTGAAAAGAAAAGATTAAAGACAATCCGTTAGTATAAAAAGCCTTAATATTGTTGGTTGTACATAATAAAAACACATAAAAGTATGCAACACACTTGAGGCAGGAAAAACCTCTTTATATGCAACCCAACTGGGACGTATGTCGCATTTAGCAATTTAAATTTGTTTGCCTCCACGACAAAGTGCTAAGGACGAAAAGGTAAAGTCAATGTCAGACCCCGAACAACACACACATAAAAAAGAGTTGTTCATCGTAAACAATATCCTTAAGGGGCCAGACGGTTAACTGCCATAAATTTAAAAAACCTTCTTCGGTAGATACTCAACCAAACAACAACAAAAAAAAAAGAATCTTTAACAAGAAGAAAGTATCTAAAACAAGAGCATATCTAAAAAATAAAAAAGAGAAGAGAAGCTGGAAAATAACATCCAACAAGTTGTGTATCTAATGTTTATTCGTTTGCGTTGAATTTAATATTTATATATGCTGTTTTCTGTTATCCTTGTATCTATGCAGATATCAGAAGGCATTGCCTACTTTAACACAGCTTCCAGTGATGCGCAGGAGGTTTTATGGTTTGTTTTTACACGCGCTCAAAGGTCGTCCTCCCGTGAGGGATTCAATTTAAAAGGTTTTTCGTGCGGTATTGTTATTCAGGGATGTATTTTCAAAAAAAAAAATGTTCTTCCAACTCACTGTTTGAGGTTTCTTTTGTTGAGTCAATCAACAAAAAAAGCACAAGAGCAAGAAATCGTCGAAATCAATATGCGAAGAGATAGATTCAATTTGAGGCGAACAAAAGTATCCATCAGATACAATCGATGCGATGATGGAAAGTCTCGAAGACCGAAATCGTTTTGCTGTTGAAAGAAATATATATCCTCAGATATTCCGGGGAATTCTGAATGGACACAGGAATGATGGCACATCAACATATAACCCATTGAGTAACTTATTAAAAGTGTTTGAGATACAAGGCACATATACAGAGACAGGGGCATTGTACGACCACACTCGATGGCTATCCCCGTTCCCCGGCATGCGGGCGAACATCAAGGTGAAAGGAAATGCCAATTTTCGACAGAGATACCTGAATTCTGAATACCGTAGCTGCTGACTTGTGAGGTATTTTATTTCCTCATCGGATGTGGGGGAAGTGTATAACCGCAATGCTTTTTTTTTGTAAGCGTCTGTATAATTTTATGGATTGGTAGGTATTCCACTGTTGGGCCCTCAAGTGGCACTTTATGAACATTTTGCAAAAATTAAGAACAATTAAGTATCCAATGCAAAAAAGAATTTGAAACCGATTCGAGGACGAATCAGCAGATTTCGTTTACTTCAATTTTCAGATAAAGTGCAACATGGAGTAGAATGGAGTTGATTATTGAGATTCTACAGAAAATATTCTTTTTTTCTGTCTCCAAAGATAATAATTTTTCAACGAAATCGGCCAAATAGGGACCTAATTAATGGGAAATCATCTCAGCTCACATAGCTGTGGGGTCCCTTTCGCATACGCTGTGATGTGTATTCGTATCAATTCTTCATGTTTAATAAGAAATCACTGCGTTCAGCAGCCTAGACAATGAGTCCTTTGGTTTCATCAGGTAAAGAAGGTGAATTTCACCGAATATGGGAGGTGAGATTTCTTTTTAACCTACTACCTTTAGAAATGTGAAAGCAGCCGGTACTCTTTAGTCAACTGGTCTGATATTGCTATACGTCTAATGCCATGCAATTTTGATCACAGTTGGGTCCCTTTCAGAATCGCTATACTCAACATACTGGCCACAGAGTAGAACCAGAAAGTCAACTACGGCAAGGTAGGGTCATTTTTATCCTCAAGCCAAATTAGACCGGGAGGCAAGAGCCCCCGACCGGGAATTTTCGACAGGGAATACTCAACCGTTAACTCCCCGTCGCCATTTTTCCGTCGGTTGGTTTGAAATAAATTTGAAAAGATGAACGTGTTTTCGATATTTTTGGGTCTGCAACAGTGGAGAACCTTGAAAGCTCCATTAAAAACTGCCAAGAATTTACATCAAAGTGAAAACTACATGAACAAGAAAGTGTAAATACTGAAACTTAATTGCAGCTGATAAAGCCATCAATTCAAATAACACATTTGAGGGTGTCTCAGGTAAAGTGGGTCTGGGTACCCTGTATTACCTCTTCTGTGGTACTGAAATTATGAATTTTTGGGGAATAAGGTTGTCGCTATGAGCAACCTACAAAATAAGTCGCACAATTCGATATCTGATGAAAAAGTTTCCACTCAGTTGTGTGGTTGGGTCATTTTTATGGCTCTGTGGATAGAGGCCATTTTATTGCTCGACTGGAAAGACTTCCACTGTAAGCCGCCTAGAAAAAGCAGATTTACTTTGATCCAGAAAAAACACCACTTTTAGCGCGGAAAATCGAATTTGGAAGCATCGGCAAAGAGCGGCTACAACCAGCAGTAGTCGAAAAATTTAGCCGTCAGCCGATAACCAATGACGTTGGTTACACGAGCTCAAATAAAAAAGTTGATTGATGAAAAAGTGAGCGGATAGCTCTCCAAAGGAAGGAAGGCGTTAGAATTTCATACCAAGTTTCTTACGTCTCAGGAGAGAGTAAAAAATTTTCCAACCCTGCGAATTTATGCCACCAAAATATTTGTGGACAGAAGACGATCAACCAGTTTGAAACCTGAATGAATTTAAGGATGCTATTTAGTGATAAGTTGGAGATGCCGCTCAGTTCGAAGAAGTATTCTTTTAGGGTTTTTTCCTAGTGCGGCCCAAGCTAGGACTCGTAGAGGAAGTGGAGTTCACATTCCTCTGCCTCTTTGTCTTGGCATCCTCTACATTAATTCTGATGTGCTGATTTCCATATTCATCACATGGGTACCCAATTTGTTTTGACCCACAAAAATGTCAATCAGCAGAAAGAGTCGAAGCCTGCTAAGTTGGTGCAGAAATTTTGTTTTTTTTTTTTCTTAGAAGTATCTGAAAACCCCCCATTTTTCTAGAGGTGACCACCAGTCATTGACGATTTTTGGAAAGAACTGAGGTTTCGCTCGATTCGAGTGCTTACCCAATTCTAGCCAGCTCGACCGCCATTTCATTTCCGGTTACATCACGATGTCCTGGAACCCAAATTAAAGTTATAGTATTCCTTAAGCTGAGTAGTCCTTGATTACTGCGATAGCTTTCTTTAATTAGGATTTTGTGACAGAATGTAGAAGATGGCTGCACATAGCAGATTCCACACGTTTTGTTGTCTGTGTGAACCATCGTCAGTGAACAGTCTCTTTTAAATGACGCAGACATTTTATTTTTTCCATATCTACTGGAGTTCATTGGGCGGAGAAACACTCGCTATCAGCCAAGAATATAAGTTCCTTGCCTACATCACAAAAAGTGACTTGCATCGATGTCAAAGGACCTATCAAAGGAATAAAAGAACAAAAGAAAGCGGCCTGAAAGGTCTTGAAAAATGCGATAATTCTAAAGCAAACAACTCTGTTGAATGTGACAACCCTGTCAAATAGTTTAACACGCAATTTATGCAATGTAAGTGCAACTTTAATGCAGCCATAAATACGTCGCAATTATAACTGAAACACACCACTTCGCAATTCAAATCATCATAAACAACGCCGATCGTGCTTTGGCATCCATAATGTGCTGATCGAGTATATTGAACTTGCAACAAAAGCTAACGCCTCTGTGAATAGTTTCCACAGTCAAAACACGAACAAAAAGCCACTTGGATAAGAGCTATATGACAAGTACCTAATGCATTTGCTTAGACATTCATGAGTTTTTAAATAAATGAATGCATTTGGGTAAAATCACGGCAGATAAAAAACTTCGAAAAAATACGCACATTTTATAAATAAGCCTCATTATCGCACGTTTACGAGCTGAATTTCGACATAAATTCCTCTGTCGCAATGCGTTTATTTGTCGTTCGTGTATTCTCTTCCCGATGCAACTGTACCTACCACTGCCAATTAAAATAGTTTATTCAAGTTAATCGTTATATTTAATTTCATCCAATCCACCCCTATTTGCTGTGCGATTAAAAAAAAGGAAACCGAAAGTAAAATTAAATAATTTCTCCCCAAAGTACAATCATTGTCACGCAATTGTGCCCAGCCTGGGATATTGTCTGTTTGAATCTCATATAGGAGTTGAACGCCGCGTCAGTCGTCATTAATATGGGCGTTGTGTATATTGAACAAACATCACCATCACATGCACTGCACATGCAGCACACACCATCAACTGCCTACCAACAATTGTAATACATTTTTCATTAATTTACGAGGGGGGTCACTTAAAGTCTTGTTTTTCTTTCATTTTTTTTTGTTTTTTTGTTTTTTTGAAAACAGTTGGTGTTGTTTGTTGAAGTGATTCCTCGATTATTATTATTTTCATGATTTTTGAATTTTTTGATAATTTTTTAAGGGTCATTGCGAGTGTAAGCCTGGTTTTTACTCAAATGCTTACTTAATTGAGTGCAGGGAAATAAAAGCGTCGTCATTTTTTATACATTTTAACAAGCAAGTGTTCATATTCGAATGCAGGCGGTAGCTTAAGTTAAAGTATCTATGGCTTGAGTTTTGGGGGGAAATGAACTCTCAACACTCAAACTCACCTCACAGCCCATACAATGACATGCATCAATTCATATTTAATTAGGTAGAAAGCGTTCGTTTTGCTCCAGCTGCGATAAAAACAGACTTAATAAAATCCATTTCCATTCACTTAGAGATACAAAAAAAAAAAAAAAAATCAGCCATAAACACCGAGTTTATTATGCAATGAATTTTTCTAGTTTGTGGGAGGAAAAACTTTTTGTAGGTTTACGCGAAAAGTCACGTTGGCACGTGCAAATTTGAATTAAACTTTTTGTTTGAGATTCTTTTGAAAAATGAACACTGCGTGTTTCGAAGCGAAAATATGCACAAACATGAACATAGGGGATTTTAGTTTCTTATCCTAAAATACAAAAGAAGATCGGAGGCATTGTTTTTCCCATCGTGGCACACATCGAAAAGCGATTCAAAATCGACACAAAAGCCAAGAAGACATCACAACGTAGAAAGTATGTATGCAGATGCATTTGATGAATGAATATTCAACCAGGCTGACAGTGAAAAATCTCACAACAAGAAATGAGTGTATCTTTTAGACGAAAAACAAAATCGATTAAGTATCTGGAAGGAGATAAATATTCTGAAAACCCATTTTCAAGGTCTGCACTGTTTTTTACTTTAACATTGAATCCCACAAAATGTTGTGTATCTTTTTTTTATCCCTCAGGGCTATAAATCTGGATCGTGCATCGGGGTGATGGTGATGCTTCTGCCATGGACATGGACACTCTATATTGCATTCCTATGGGAGAGAACATCTACCGACAGAAAATACAGCATCTTTTCACGAGAGATAAATGAAAAAGAAACAAGGCAAGTGCAGAGATTTATTTTGTTTACCGTTTTGCATCTAAGTCAAAATAACGAAAAAAAAAAATAATATCAAAAACAAAACAAAGTTTAAGCAAACAAAAATCTATATCTTATAAGCTCAGCATAAAAATGCTTTCCAATGCCATAAACATATACCTACCTAACTTCCTACCATTGCGCTGACATTATCCCCTTCTTCAATGTTATGTTTATATAGCTCTATACAATGCTACCTATACAATGAAGTGCGGTGGTTGGTAAAAGGAGGCGAGCGAAAAAAAAGTATAAATTCTCCGATAAGAAACACCATCAACGGGCAGGATGGTGGAGATTTAAAGCTTTTAGAGATACTTGAACTCGATGTATATATAAAGATTTTTATTTATGTGCCATCATCGGATGGAAATAATAAATAAAAGAATGCCAATAATATTTTCGTTTGGGGTATGGGGTTGCTTCTTCCTTCTTTTTTTTATATTCTTTTTTTTTTATTGAATTCATCTCGCATTGGTTTGGTTATTGTATCCATCCATCGTGTGGTTGAACTGAGGTTGTTTTCGATCTGAGTCAGCCCACGGAAGACAGAAATATAAGAGTATCGGATGACATTTGTGGAATATGTTTGGGAAGGAAAGGGAATTGATTCGATAGTGAGGCTAATGAGTTGACATTTTTAATGTTTATCGGATGGTTTGTCTGATTTTTGCGATTTTTGAATAGTGATGTGGGACGAAATGATATCGTGTGTCCAACTGATTCTTTGGACTTCAGAAATGTCAACGATTTTTTTTTTCAGCAAAATATTTGCACTGTCCAATAACATACAAGCGCAGTATTTGTTCACTAGAAAAAATCTCAGTTCGAGACTCCAAAAAGATATTTAGCCTCAGGGATTTTGAAAGCTCTAGCTCATTAGGTTTGTTCGTTTGAAGGTGACCCTGTGGTCGTAGCCACAAAGCGTTTTTCGAAAAACTCAAGCTCACCCTGAATGTCAAACTGAGTGTCTTTTGAGCCCTGGCTTTGCCCTCAATTTGCCTTGAAGTAGCATTAGATTTTTGTTGGTGAGAGTTCAGGTAGTGAACAGGTTGCATGTATTTGTCTTCAATTGTCAGAGGCATGTTTGGTAATTTTGTTATTTAGCGTTTTTTAAGAACTGAAACGCCAATCTCTTTTTGACCACTCATAGGTTTAACAAAGGAAAGCTGGGGCAACCCTAGGTAAAGTTCAACGAACGAACCTATTTTCTTGAAAAGTGTACATGATACTTTCTGCAAATTTTGTTAAAATACTTTTATTTAATTTTGAACCGAGATCCAAGTTTTTGCTCGCACAAAAATCTTGATTTCTACTCGTCAAGTCCGAGTGTGGTGCCCGTGACTTGTTATCTGGGAGCTTAAGGTTCGAGTCTTAGAGACATCAAATTGACTTTCCACGGGATAACCTTTCGCTAAAAATTTGCAACTTTTTCGGGAGCAATTAAATTGAACTGCCTCGAAAAGCTTTCTTATTTAACTTTTCGTAATTGTCAAACAAAATTTAAGATCACTTGAAGAAGTTGTGCTTCGAAGCTCTGCGTTACACATCGAAGCCCTACTGGTAAACACTTCCACGAGGGAATAGTCCAAATTTCGTTGGAAAATATGTTAAAAATTTGATTTGTCTTATGAAGTAAATCGACGTGAAATGACTTTTTCATCGTTTCGGTTTGACTTGGTTGGGTTAAACTCTTCAAGAGCAAATCTATACTTGAATTTTTTTTCCAATTTTTTCTATTTCAAAAACACAGGTTTGAACCTATTAAGTATGAATATTATGTTTTTGGAAAAGTAATGACTTTAAGTCACAGTTAAATTTTCTTTGCAAGAGGTTCCACATGCGTTGGAAATTTGATTGACTTAAGGTAATCACGCATGATCAACCAGCGGATCACTAGTGTGAAACAAGGACTTAAGTGGGAGAGCTGTGATCCCTCCTAGATCACTATGCCCGTAACCGTAACGTCGAAAAGGGAGAAAAAGAATAAGACGGTTAGTTACTTTAACATTTTGATCTGCGAAAAGGTTTAATTTGTAGTCTTTTAGGTAGGTACGTCCCAATTGCTACTTTCATCTATAGAAGAGCTCAGTTAGTGACTTTTTTCTTTTCTTTTTAAGTCCTTTAGTTAAGGTTGGCCATTTGTTGAATTTACTTGTAAAAGTAGTGGATATTTTTCCACCATTAGCTCACTAACTGATTACTCTACTTTTTCAAAACGTTCTTCAAACGAGTGCTATTTTTCTTAAAGCCTCAATTCAAAAAAGTCTAGTCATTATAAATCATTGATGCTTACCTTTATTGAAAATCTTTTGAAGTTGGCACATAGGATCCGGACATTTTCATGCCTTTAGTATCTTGCGATCTTTTTTGTCGTCGAAAAAGAAAATCCTGAAAAGAATCAAAGAAAAAAAAAATAAGTTAAGACATTCGTTAAAACACGCCATGTAAAACATAAACAAATTCATTTAAATATAATTTTTAACGTCAAAGCGATTTTTCACTTCCCCATACCAACCACACGACACGGCACATCTAACCCTCAATAAATTCATGACATTCCTCCCTTGATATAACAAGCAATCTATTCTAATTTGCATATCATTTCACCTCAAAGATACACATTGTAATACAAAATGTCGACACATCGCTTTACGTGTTATTCACACTACACGTCACACACACATCAAGTCAGCGAAAAAGCTGTGTACCTTCAAACTTTGCATGCATTACAAAAAGTAAATGTAAAGAGAAAAATAAAAAATAGAACAAATTATGTCTAATAAGACTGACAGACGAAGTGATGTCACTCAAAAGACAGAAACCACCGCACTCCACACCACGCACATCGCAATTCATCCTCTGCTCGCACTACTATAACAATAAATGTGTGGTGTTGGGGTTTTGTTGTATGAACATGAACACAACTTGCAAGCGGCAAGCAGCATACATGAAACACAATTGATATTCATTTCTAGGATACATTTTTTCCTTTTTTTTTATCTGTATAATGTTTTGTTTATATTCATGTGTGACTGACTCTTGACTTTCCTCAATGGAAATTGAATACACTCAACGAGCATTTGAATGCATTTTTTTATGTGTTTCTGGATGGCGAGTTATTCCCTAGCACGATGGCAATAGCTAAATGAAGAAACGAAGAAAAAAAATGTATCTATAAACAACTATCCATTGACCGTTTGTCACTTTGTTATTCAGTAGATACATTCAGCATAGGTAGGTGGGTATGAACGCATAGATTTTAAATGTAAATGCATTTTTTGTGTTGTCTTTTACTCGAATGTTGTGCAGTCATCACCCCTCCCCCACTCCTCAGGAGTATGTTCCGATTGTAATAAATTTATTCACTCGAACGAGCACGGAATTGAGACATTTTCACGTACGTGATCTTAATTTAAATATTTCCTCACATGCCTAATCAACCTGGAACAATTTTAATTGAAGCCATTTATGTCATTGGTTATTGTGGGAATTTAAATAAAATTAAAAAAAAAGGAACACAGGAAGTTTGACGGCCCTTAATTTTCATAATCCGATCATGTACTCAAAAGTGACTAGTGATCCCCAACAAAAACAGAGAGAGAGATCATAATCATCATTAAAGAAGGAGAAAAAAAAAAGTAGAACGAGAAAAGGCGATCTGGAAGATCAACCAGGAGAGACTGTGATTTAATGATCGCACGATCCCCATTCACCACAGTTGGAGATGCATAAAAGATCTACCTAACTCCTTGTCGATTCGTTTTTATTTTCTTCTGTTTCCTGCTCCATGATGTTCAATGCTCCATCACTTCATCTCATCTATCTTTGCATTTATGACAATCAACTTGACGATCTGGATTGTGCGCAAGGACGGGATAAGAAAAAAAAAAATGACTAAAATACCACTGAACTTGTTCGTAGAAAACAACTTGAAAGCAGGAAGGCGATCTTGAACGATCTTCAAGATCTCTGAACGATCTCCAGATCTCTGTTTTGAGTTGAATCATCGCAAAACACTTGAGTTAATGTTTTTTTCTTCTGTTTTTTATTTCTTATGCTTCAGTATCGATAGAAACATGACATTTGATATAGAAAATCATCAAGAAAGGAGTGATCATGCGGAGAAGAAAAAAAGTATTTAATTGTCAATTGATTGGTGTTGAATGGCCTGGTCTGCCTATGGCAGTGGCGGCAATGAACCCAATTATAGATGAAATAGAATCATAAATAATAAACTTTCATCTGAAAAGATACCAGTTTCAGTAACAGAGACACGTGCACAAGACAAAACGAAACTATACCTCTCTAGCGAACGACTAACCACACGAGTATCACCTAGGACCGGTTTTGGTTTGCAGATTTCTGTGTGAATAATTTACCATTAGTTACATGGAATTCCAATCGGTTTCTTGTTTCATTTTTTCTTCTTTTTTTCAAGAGATAAATAACCTACCTTGCCTGCATAGGTATACACAAAGTATCTCATTTTTGTTTTGTCTAATTCAAAGATGAAATGTGAAATTAACGATGTGAACCCCCCGAACCAGAAGTGTGAACAATTTAATTGTGTTGTTGTTTGAAAATAACTTTATTTTGTGAACCTATCTTCTTAGGTAATTTTCTTCACACTCCAGGGAGAAATGATTGTGAGAAAAAAAAAAAAAAAAAAATGAAGAAATGAAGAAACAAACAACATGCCTGTCTTATTTTTTATTGTTCTCTGTATCCATTGTAGGTTTATCTCTGCTCTGTCTGAACTGAAAAGGTGTCTAGTTTCAAATTACACTTTCACAAAAGAAATTATAGTTACATTTTGACAAGTTATTCGGGGCTGTGTGGGAAAATCTCAGAAAATAAACCCAAAGCAGAAGATTCTTTTTATTTGAAACTGTAACAAAAGCAAATGTGTCTATTAAATAATTCTCCATCCGGTGTAAAGGATGGAGACTTATTTTTGCAATTTTTTGCCCCTGTATATGTCGTCAATTGGGTGGCCTTTTTTTTAAACTGTTGCTGTTTATATTTTGGCTCCTTCACAGTATTGGATCAATAGAGACAACGCAACACAAATCTGTCGTTCTCTTCCGGCGTCGTCGGTCGTCGCTTGTGTGCGGTTTGGCTTTTGGCATATCTATATCTCAAACAAGTTCAAAGATGGCAAAATAAAAAAAAAAAAATAAATAAATTTATCTGCCATAGATACGATAATAATTTCTGCCTGCTACAAAGATTTAAGAGATCTACTTTCAGTAAAATGCTTTGCCATTACTTCTTCCTCCTCCGCAGGAGTCTGTCGTTTAGTTGGAGTTGCTGTATAGAGATGGTCTCTCGTGTGTTTACATTTTTTTTTTGGAATAGATTCTCCTTGCTTCCGACAGTAAGAGGTACTTTTTTTTATTGGAATCGATTAAGTGGAACTAAATTATCCAACGAGAGGAAATGTCTTTCTGAAATATGTATATTTGACTGATTTAATGGGATTGCTTTCTTTATTTTTATTTTTTGCCTTTGCTCCTTTTTTGTGGAGGTACCTTCTATCTTCAGAGGAAAAAATAAACAGAAAACCTATTTATATAACTTGTCATCTGTTTCCATCGTCTGTCCCTCATCGTCGTCCTCCATTCTCAAAGCCCAACATGACTCCACAAAAAAAATAAATAAATAAACAACCAAACCGATTACATTTGAATATAATCTTGAAGTTGGTATCTTTGAGAAACTATCAAGCTTTTGCGACATATTTCTCGTAATTTAAAAGATAACAATTTAAGTGTGAATATGCGTACCTTTACTTATGTTAAAATAAAATTTGTATCCCAATCCATTAGATATACGTCAAGGAGAGGAAAAAATTAAATATTTATATTTTCTTAAATTTTTTCTTTATCATTTAAAACTCGTGAGAAATTTTGTGGATGTGAGGAAAATACACGAAGAGAGAGATATGGCCTTCGTTTTGGTTTATTTTTGTGGTAAATGTAAATGTATGTAAATGAGATGCCTTGACAAGTTTGAATGATCCGAAGTTAACTTAAGAAAATCCCCTGAGATTATTTTATGTTGCCAGACAGGTAGGTAGGTACAAACAAGCTGTGTGTGTCTTATTTTTGTATGCCGTGGTCTTCAAATTGAAGACAGAGAGGTTCTAGTGTTTAAGAAGAATAATAGAAAAGTTTTGAGTAATTTGCGTACAATCTCCTTTCAAAAACTTCTTCTTTTTCAATTCCGGCGTTACGAGTAGCGATCTTGAAGCGATCACAACTCTCCCACTTTTTTGCTTCACACTAGTGATCCGCCTGTGGGGTACGCCGCGTTGACATCAGAAAGCGTCAGCCTCGCGGCTTTGGATTGTTCCATGTCTGAGGCCAACCAAATGCTGCTGTTTTTGCATTTGCATGTACCAGGAGTGTTTTGGCCTGCCTTTTCTTTTTCGTCGCGAATTTGTGGAAACGTTGTACGATATTGCCTTTTTGCGGATCTCTCCTTTGAACATGACAATACCAACTGAGTCGGTCGTGCTGAGTTTTGTCCAAGATGGTACTTTTGACATGAAGGCTTCTAATTCGATCAAGCTTTGTTACTCCTGCTGTCATCCGAAGCATCATCATTTCGGCTGCCGTCAATTTGCTCTCATACTTTTTGTACATTGTTCAACATTGTGAACCGTATGTCAGAGCTGGACGGACAACTGCTGTGTAGAGTCTTCCCTTCAGCTTAGGGGGCATTTTTCGATCACAGAAGATAGCGGAGTTTTCTCGACACTTCATCCACCCTACGCTTACTCGATGATTGATGTCGTCATCACAAGTTGCTTCACTATCTATCATAGATCCAAGATATTTAAACTTTTCACACTTAGGAAGCACATTTCCATTCAAATAAATGTCTGGAATAGGCTTGTCTGGATCAGAAAAAGGGCAGCACAGGTATTCAGTCTTTTTAGCGCTAACACGGTACCCATTTTCTTCCAGAACATCAGTCCAAACGTCAAGTGCTCGTTGCAGGGATGTAGGATCCTCGCTTATGATGGCTCCATCGTCAGCAAAGAATAATTGTTGTACTTTATTGTCCGTTACTTTTCCTTCGAGCAAATAACCCAGAACAGCAATAAAGAGCAGTGGACTCAAGACACTTCCCTGATGTACACCTACTTTTATTTGGAATTCTTCGGTGACTCCAGCTGGGCATCTCACTTTTGTAACTGCTCCCTCGTACATGTCCATAATTATTCTCCTTTCAAAAACTAAAAATTGGAAAGCATTTTTGAAAAGGTTCCTCAAAGACTGGTTTGATTTTCATTCCCAATTGCAGAGAAGGTATCGATTTTGAGAGGGCTTTTCAAAAAACACGTCTGCACACAGACATCACCTTCCTGACTTGTCTTTTTTACGATCCAATAGCAACGTTTAAGTGGCCCTATATTATGCTACAACGTATAGGTAGGTACCTACGCCATTTGACTTCTTGGTGAGTCTTGAATTTATATCCTCCTTAAAGGTCAGAAGATATAGCTACTCTCCTACCTTATACATACCGATTTAAATAGAAATCGAGACCGCTTAAATTAGGTCATCTAAATTTTCTTCTATTGCGTCTCATTTTCCGCAGTTCTTTCCCCAAAAAAGGACACCACCACCATCACCATCAACAAGGAAATCATTCAACTCAACAACAAGAGGAGCAGTAGAAGAAAAACAAAGATACCGACAAAATATCGAACTCAAATATGCCTTCTGTCTCTGACTACCTAACCTACCCATCAATCGAGTCGAGATTCAGCTTCCTCAATTGTTCTTTGTCTTATGATATGCCCCTCGGGTCCTTTGATTTGTCTTCCTTTCCCTTCTTTTCCAATTGGTATTTAATTTTATGACAAGAAACAGGCGATGAAAACAGAAACATTTACAACACAAGAAAGAAAAAATAAAAACACAAAAGTTCTATGTTGAATCTGTAATTGAAAAATGATCGTTTATATCTTTGCCCCCTCTCTGACACTCTCTCTCCCAGTGAATGTCTTGCTCTTGATGCCTTCGATTTCAATTTAATCCATTAACTTTCGATTCATCTGATGGGAATTTAATTTAATTTTGATTTCTTTTTCTTTCTATCTTTTTTTTTCCTGTAACTTTTTTCATTGCCTTTTCACACCTTTAGTGTTGACTTACAACAACAGAAAATAATCAATTTCTTTGCTCTGTGAAAGTGGTGTGCGTTCCTTAAATAGATACAAAAAAAAAAACGTCGTTGAAATGAATATTTAAAAAGACAAATGTAATCCCTTTTCATTTGCTAAGTTTCCTTACAACAGATCCTGTGGCAATATAAACTTTTTTAACCACAATCCACAACTAAACATAGGTAAAATGTAGGTACATGCGAATGTATCTAGACTCGTACTCGAACATCCCTAAGATGAAGCTGAAGTTGACACTTTTTCTGTATCTATGTATCTTTTACCAGGAAATCTGTTGTTTTGTAAATTATAAATGGAAAAGACGATGTGTTAAAAACTTCTTTTTTCTTTTCTTTTTTGGCTTTTGGAATTAGAACTCAAGATATAGAGATATACGGTAAATGTTAAAAGTTTTTGACTGACTTAAGTAGACACAAAAATGAAAAATGTCATTGAAATGATTGTTACAAGCACTTTGCACAGGTACTTAAGAACATCTGTGAGATGTGAATTGCTTGTGGCAGTTTTCGAGCGAAGAACCACATTGTGGTTTAAGCTGGAGTGTTTCTAATTTTTTTTTTTTTTTATTTGTTGTTTGCCTTGTATGTACATTCCTTGTCATCTTACATAAAACATTTTTTTTTATATAAGTAGGTATCTGTGAGTGTATAGAGAGCGACCCCATGGAGTGGAATTTTTTCATTAAACTTTACGTCCGTCGTCGGTTTACCATCTAGGTATTTGGAGATGTGTTTTTATTTTAATTTGCTGTTCGTTCGCATACCACTATCGTAAAACGCCATTTGTTGCCAGCAGAGAATGACAGTTTTCCATTTTTTATTACAAATTTCAAATTTGCATTTGAAAATTAATTTTATTTTGGGAACTTAAAAATGCATTTTGCATACCAAATTAGTTAAATGTTTGGTGATATTATTTATAGTCGTTAATTAATCACATGAATAGATTCTATTTAAAATCGCATTAAAATTTTGTGGTTTTTTTCCAGCTATAGACCGGTGACCATTCATTGACGAGTATGTGCCCCAATTCTAGACCAACTCCCTTGCCCAAGGTCTGCCCGCTCTGGTTTTTTTCTTCACTCCTCTTTGTTTATTTTTTTGTTGTGTAATCAATCAGCTACCACGTCGAATGATTTCGACACCAGGCCAATTAAATTTATCCGAGGCATGAATAGCATAGCAACCGCAACGCGACCAGCGATTGATGAAATACCCTCGAAGCTTTGAGATGAAATACCTCTCATTCCGATACACGGTGTAGTACTAATGTATCTATTAGTAGTCTCTTGTGAATTTGTTTAGTCGATTTATATTTCGTGATGAATAGATAGAGATACATGGTCAAAATGGGACATATTTCAGATGGTTTTTCTCGAGGCTGGTTTTAATACATTATATTCCCTTCTTCGTGCGTTTCTTTCTATTTTTTGTCTATTAACTTTGATTGACATGGCGACTGTGTGTGTCTGTGTAAAGTGCTTTTTTGAATGCTCATGCTCAACACTGAATGATGTTGATGCATGCAACATATCGCGAGACAAAATCTATACCACATTCCACTTTCATTCAAGATGAAGATGATTATGGTGGTGGTAGAGGGAAGAAGACATGCGGATCTTATTTCTCCACACATGGCTGTGTCTCTGATAGAATTCATGTCATAGAGTGTTTGTGTTTTCGAATCAATTAGGGAAAATGCAGACCAACGAAAGAAAAATATCTGAGACAGTTCGGCTTCTCTCTACAACTAGCTATGGTTTTCATAATTTTCTTCAAAAAAAAAATTGGAAGAAGAAAAAATGCTTTGTGTATGTGTCATTCGCAGAAAGAAATATGAGTTTTTGTAGGCAATTTGTTGCGTGTTTGGGTTAGTATATCATGAGTTGCTTGGTTTTATTTCTTCAGAGATATGGGCTCTTCGTGAGTGAAAGTTTTCTTCTATTTTTTTTTAGTTTCGTCTCTCTACATGCAATGAAATCGATCTATTGAGTTTTCTTTTGTTTAAGTTCTATGAATATTTAAACTCAAGAGGAGGAATACATTTTAGGAACTGTGGGCCTTAATGCAATGTTTTGGGATAAATATTTACTTGCATGTTTAAGTGGAATTTGATGGAAGCTTTTTTTTAGCTGCATTGCATGCATAGGAAAGAAGTTTAAGTCAATTGAGAGAGAAAGAGGCACGCGATTGGAGCGAATTGCTTTAATTGCTTGTAAATTGTTTCAAGAACGATAAAAAAAAAAAAAAAAAAACAGCTTCAATCAGTGTCACTAACCGGGTCAATTTTCCCTGAAACTACTGATAATTCGACAGTCCATTAGAGTCAATTTTAACTATTTTAAAAGGGAGACCATAACATTTGTTAGCTTTGATGAGGACTCTGTAATGTTCCTACTGTATGCGGAATATACGTAAGGCTAAAGAAAAACTTCGATTTCGACTGGTGTTTACAAGTTCTAGCCAAAAAGATGAAACTAAATTCTATTGAAATGCGACAATGATTACGTTTGCAATGAAACGGTAACGTAACGTAATCAAAGTAGAAGCTAATGGGGATTGGTCATTGTTTTCCAGCGGTTACAGCTCAAAAAGAAAGAATTTCAATTCATCAAAGCAATACAAGTTCTTCACGAATGTAACGTAACGTTAACAAACAATAAAAGACTATTTTTATGGATTACCAGCTTATAAATTTTTGTCAACTACGTAAAATGATTGCACTACATTCATATTCGTCACGTAAGTACAACGTAATGGGATTAAAATAAAAGCGATTGTAAGACTGGGTAAGCTTTTGCTGGTTTTTGGCTTGGCGGTGTCGAAGGAAGAGATAAGAAAAAGGGGACAAACAATGCTTGAATCACATTGCCGCTTAAGCTTCGAATTTGGTTGACGTTGATGAGTTCGGTCAAAGGAATTCAGTACATTTTATCACTAAATTGCTTTGATTTTGATGGTTCCTGTACAAGACACGTAACGTTACTCCAAATCAATGCCAATGCAAATGGTTACATTCAGTTAATCTTTTGCTCGCTTTGACAATAAAAAACAACAACTAAATCATAATTCCGTGCATAATTATTCAACGCGGACGTAACGTAAAGTGACACGGTGTGAAATGATGTCCTGTTGCATGTCACACACTTATGTTTCTCAACCTTTTTGCAGTTCCATGTTGCAAGCAAATCAAAAACTAACAACCTACTTTTTTGACTTTCTTAAAATATTTTCCAACTCTTTGCTTTATACTTCTTTAAATCGTAACATAACGTTAAGTGAAAATGACTTAAACTGGATTTCCGTTACGGTTTTTGATTTGTAGACCAAAAATAAACCATTTTTTGAAACTTCATTGCGAAAGGAAAGCTCATATTTGCAGCTTTTTATATCTTTACGGAACGTTAAGTAAAGCCTACTTTTGCACAGTCTCACATTCTCACAAGAAGACTTGAAAGGTTCCAGTTTTGCTAGATTTCCTACTTTTCTGAAAATTATAGTTTCTTAATATGTATTTGATTATGTAGTATAAAAGCCACGTTACGTTATCTACTTCAACATATAAACCAACGTAATAATGAAGCAAAGGCGGCATCATGACAGAATGTATTCATTTCTTGCGGTCAAACTTCAAATAGTCTGCCTGATCCTTTTTTAGGAATTATTATTTCGTAACGTATTGTAGTAACGTTAACAGTCAGCCAAAACAATTCCTTTTCACAGTTCGGTAATTGTTACAAAAAGAAGATACCATTTCGCTAAGTTCCTCAATCTAAGCTTTCTGTATTTAAATTTAAATAGGAGTTGCAAGGTTTACGTTTCGTAACGATTAACACAGTCACCGACGGTAGTGACAGTGAGGAACACAACAAACTGTCCTATTCAAAGTTGATTGATTTATGAATATACTTTTAGCTTAAAATAAATTCATTCAATGAAAATGAAAATGAAACATCATCACAGGCAATTAAGAAACAAAATATGAAAAAAGATACAAGCAACGCTATCAACGTGTTGACGTAGTACTTCATTGACGTTCGCAATAAATACGAAACTTAAAAGCGTATAGTACACCACAAGTATACACCCACCGACAAAGCATTTATTTTAAGAACTCATTACCCAAAATCAGTGCACAATGATTCATGAAAGTATTTATTCGTTAAGCTCTGTGACGATGTTGTCATCATCCACATTATTTCGGTCGGTACCTACATCATTTGTTTCTCAAAGCACTAATGACTCAATGCCAATCAGCATATCTTTTATGAAGTTCATCAAACTCCTCTGGTTTACCAGAAAACTGCAATATCAACTTTTGTACTGCAAACTGTGTCTGAGTAAGCATTACAACAGGAAAGCCATTGCGGGGTTTTTTCCAGAAATTGCATTGAAATGCAACACCATCAAAAATTCCACAAATTTCGCAACAAGATTTAATTAGAGCAGTCGGGAATGGGGATAGGAAACTCCATTTTTCTTTTGAAATCGAGCTGCATAAGAAAAATTCGCAATCCGCAGGTTCATTGCGACTTTCGAGGAAACACAAATTCGACAGAAAAGTGATTGCGCAGTTTAGTTAATTGGATTTTTTCCAACGTAAAAAGTAAATAAGTTTAATGTTTCACTGCCGCGAACCCAACAGGTCGTAGACATCATTCGATGATTGATGTTCCAAGCCATTCTCTAGTTTTGAATTTTACTACCAAACTTTTACTTGTCAATCTTACACCTCTTTAATGAGTTGTAAAATATCTCACATTATAACGACTTTTAACATCCGGAGACGGGTATACCTTAACACACTTTGGCACATCCCATATCACACTAATTATGTTTCACCTTACTTTTGACAGTGTGTGTTTCTATCCCTCATCTTGATAAGGTAGGGTGTCCATCTGAGGTCTGTCTAAAAAGAGAACCTTTTTGCTCTAGAATCCAAAAAAAAGAGACATTCGAAAAATACTAAAGAGAACAAAAAGAGAACAGAAGAGAAAATAAGGAAATATTTTTTGATAGGTATAGTGTTTTTGCATTTCGTCGGAAAAATGCTTTTCCTTTTTGTGATCATCGCATTTGTTTTCTAAGAAATCGAAAATTTTTAGGTACATGAATACATTAATTCATTTTCAAAATAATATTTAACTCTGGTTTCTTGTTAAATAATAACTTACATATTTTGAAAATGTCGCCGCAGTTCGCATAACGCACAATTTAAGAGGAATAGAGACAGTGATCTTTTTTATTTAACAACGACCACCGGCTTTCACTTTACATTTACATACCATGAGTATTTATGTAGTTTGTGGTAGCAATGGGCTTTTTCTGCATATGTCTTTGTTGCTTCTCTTCCTAGCTTACAGGAAATATAGCACGAGAAAATGAGATGAATGATTTCGAAGTAGTGTAGTTAAACTGACGTCTTTAAGAAAAGTTGAATCTTAGGTTTTTTTTAGTAAGAAGAAATATATTTCATCACGCCAATGTATTCGAAAGAACAGCAACAATTCTTTACACCACGTTTACATTTAATTGAGCTGTTAAAAAATTTATGAAATTAATTCGAATAAAAAAAAGTAATATATAAAAAAAAGAGAATAAAAAAAGAACCTAACGAGAAAAGATAGTGTAAAATAGATCGGACCTAAAAAAGAGAACATGTTCTCTTTTAAAGAGATAAGATGGACACCCTATGATAAGGGAATACTCAAAATCACACCACCTTTCTAAAAAAGAAACTCAATAGGTTGGTAATTATATCAAACTCGAGAGATTTTACTTATTTAGATAGTCAATCTCGTGATGCAACTCGAGGGCAATAATAAAACGAGGTTATAATAAGAAAACACTACTCTACCCAGTCAAAGTGCTAATTAACTCTGACACTCATTTAATAGAAAGAGAGTAGAAAAAAGAAACAACAAATGTTCCAAACCAAACTTCCTACCTTTTTCAAATAAAAAAAAAGATTTAATTTATAGTCTTGGTTGTTTTACATGATCATGACACTCGTATCTCGGGACGTTATCAGGCAAAAGAACAAGCTCGAACAAATAAAGAAAAGGAAAGAGCAGAGACCAGAAAAGAAATAATTAAATCGCATTGCGAATCCCCCCTAACTTAGTTGTTGTGTAATTATTTATATTTAGAAGTTAAGATTTTTAATGGCCCGGTCGGTGTGTGCAAACAGCACAGAAAAACGAGGAATGAAAAAACCTAATAAATCTAACTAAATGATATCATAGATACTTTGTTGGTATCTTATTTTTTCTCATTACCTTCTGATGATAGTCTGTGGAGCTTTTTTGTGTTGTTTTTTTCTGGTTGATTTGCATTTATGCCTCTAGATTGAATTATGCAAGACAAACCTAATGGCGGGGCATTATAGGAAGAATTATACTTAATTTAACGTCAATGGTGAGTGATCACGATTTTTTTTTTATTTATCGATGAACAGGTATCTCGATATGGTGGAAACTTTGTTTCCTAATGTGCTAATGGGGCTATCATGCCGCAGGTGAAGGTCTTTTGTGGAAGGCGGTCTTAAATGTGATTAACAGACTTCTGTTCCTGTTTTTGCTTGAGATTGTTGTAAAATTGTATTTTTATTTTTTTACTGTTTTGTTAGGAAATGAGTGGAATCGAGTTTTATAGAAATAATATTAATCAAACCAGTTGGGAATTGTACTTGGTTGGCCTTCACTATGGAACAAAAGACAGGTTGGTGATTAAAATCACACAATCAGAACCTTTGTGTCGTTGAAAAAATTTGGCCCCACCTTTGTATGAAATTAGAATTTGTCTATTTTGACCACTAACTGCTAACGACAAGTTACAAATGTGGAGAAACAGAAATTGAGCTCTAAAGGGGGTTGCAGAGTTCGGAAAGTCTTCAATCACAATCTCTCACTGGGGATTCTATCATCTTATTGTCTCTTCACTATTGAATATTAAACCAACAGCCACTTTGTGATATGTTTTTGATTGTCACGAATGTTGTCGTTAACAATTCATTGAATTGCGGTGAAACATTGATGAGATAACCAGTAATAAAAAGACTCCTGATGCCTCGCAGAGTTTTTGGCTGCTAAAGTACTTCAGTTGTTGAAAGTCAAAGTTTAGTAGGTATACTTATTTTCCTGGGAGACCTAAAGCTTTTTCATGCAGCTGAGTCTTCCTCAGATGATGAGATGATGTTCTACGACCCTATGCAAAGGTTATTCAAGTACATAGTTCAATGATTTAAAAATAGGCAGCGAGTGTGGTGTTAAGTTCACAAGCTTTGAAAAACGTTCGTTGTCAAATTTAAGCTAGCGAAAACTTTTATGCTGCACTGCTCTCAGAGAGTACCTTTCCGACCTTGTTCGTTTTATGACAAGACACTTACTACAGCGGACTTAATGTCCGGAACACAAACCCTTTTACTATTAAAGCGCCACCTGGTGTAAGACTCTTGAACTAATTCTGAACCTTTGTGGAAGATTGCAAAGCAACACCCCAAAGTTTTGTCGCAATCGGATGAATTTTAAAGGAAAACAGCCGTGAGAAACAAATTTGAAGATGCGGTCTCCACTTTCCCACAGTTCCGTTTGTCATCAAGTTAAAGTGAGCAGCTGCTGCACTGTTATCAGAGAGTAACTCTCGAGCCCTGTCCGTTTTATGACAATACGCCGACTACAGTACACGGAAAAGGAACACAACTATTTTACTATTCAAGCGCCACCTGTTGGAAAAATGGTGAACTAATTCATAAAGTTATGCGAGTCTACTATTGATTTCGCAAACCGGGCTAGTAGAAGCAGCTTGGAGCTCAAGGCGGGGAATGGACATGTTCTTAGGAGGGGCAACTCTTGTCTTCGCGCCTGTGAGCACACACATACGCTCCTCACATATGCCACGGCAGCAAAACCATTCTCACGGGCATCAACGAAGACGTGCAGTTGTCGTTCTATTGCGAAGTCATGGTCTTCTGAGATATGACATCTAGGGATTTGAAGCTCATCAACCGCAGGTTAAAGCCGTTCGTCTGCAGGGCACGGCAAGGGAACACAACAGTTTTACTATTCAAGCGCAACCTGTTGCAAAACTGATGAACTAATCAATGAACCTTCGGGGAAGATTCCAGAAATACAGTAATCCTATGCATTTAAAAGGAAAAAAGCCGTGAAAAGCAAATTTGAAGTTACCCCAATTTTCCGTTCGTTGACAAGTTGAAGTAGGCAAAAACTTATACGCTGCGATGCTATCACCGACTGCCTTTCCAACCCTACCGGTTTTATGACAATACGCCGACTACGGCTCCCATAAAAGGAAAACAACTGTTTTACTATCTGAGAGCCACATGTTGAAAGACTGTTGAACTAAGTCATGAACGTTTGGAAGAGATTGCAAAGGAACATCCCACAATTGGATGAACTTTGCGATGCACTGAGCACTGCTAGCAGATAGGTAGTCTTTTTCCAGTTCTGTTGTTTTCATGACAAAACGCCGCACCGTCTGCAAGGCACGACAAAGGAACACAAGAGTTTGACTATTCAAACGCCACCTGTTGTAGAACTTTTGAACTAATCAGTGAAAATTTCGGGAAGATCGTAAGGCAGCTATTCAAAAAATATCGCAAGCGGATACATTTTAAAGAAAAATAATCTTAAAAAACAGATTTAAATTCAAGTAAAGTAGGCAAAAACTTATATGCTGCACTGCTATCCCCGACTAGCTATCTTTCCAACCCTCTGTAGGTCTTATGACAGTACGCCGAATACAACACCCGTAAAAGAAACACAACTAGGTACTCGTATTTTACTATTCACATATTAGAAGGCTGAATGATGAATCGAATGAAAAAAAAAGACTTCAAGATTTAACCCGAAATGCCAACGTACATATCTACGACTCGAATTCCTTCTAAGAAAGACTCCATAGCTCATGGAATGATTAACACGAAAAAGAGGTCATATAACAACAGAGGTGCAAAAACTACACCTTTCCCAACACTGGATCTATTTAACCAGCCGGCATATCGCAAAAACGGTTTCTCTTTCAAGTGGATGCCTAAATAAATTCCAATTAATTCGCAAACGCCTCATTACATTTCACGCCATTAGAAAAAAATATTAGGTAGATAGGTATACAATAACAAAAAGATAACTGGCTACTGCCAATAACAAAACAAACAAAACAAAAAAAAACAATCCGCTTAACACGAATTCAAAGCACGTAGAGGTAGCTTTGAGCTATTAATGCAAGCCAGCCACATTGAAGGTACTCTATGCGGACCGGTATTAGTCCACTATTCAACGTTAAGTTGCCATACCTATATAGATTTTCAAATTCACAAAAACATTATAATATCTGTAGATACCGCGATACATATGTTGGTATGTAAGCCACACAACCAGACAGACTGCAATGGATAAAATGACTTGTCAGTAATTACTTGTATCTGTTGGGTTTATAGTTCGCTCCAGTCGCTATTACTGCTACTGACTGCACTCTGCACACGAAAAAAACAATTTAAATTGAAAAATGTGTGTAGATTTCCATTTTCTAAATGAAAAATAAAAAAAAAACTAAAATTTTCCTTCGTATCTGCGCAACAAAACGCACATGCAACTGAAAGCCTGTTTTTTTTGTTCCTTTTGTTTTGTTTTAATTTATGAAAATTTTCAACAACAATTTCTGGTTAGACTACTCGTCAATACACACACTTTTTTCAAACTAGAGTCTAGAGTACTAGAAATACACACCACATAGACACACCGCAGTTTATACCTCCTACCTTCATAGTTTGAGATAGAAAATCGAAATGCAAAATTTGCCTGACAGTGGCATGGTTTATTATAAATTTATCTAGAACTTCGATATAGGTAGATGCAATTGTCTATAGGTGTGATGGTATACAAAATTGTCGGGAAAAAATGGTAAATGTAAAATTGGAAATAGTTTGAAGGTTTCGCTACGCCCCCCACTCCCCGCTTATTTAAGTTTTTCATTTTTTTGTGGCTTATTTTGGGTTGTGTTTTCAACATGATCCTAAAGAATTTCAAGTGGTTTCCAGCAGTAGTGGTTAACAGAAAAGTATCTCTCTCTTACTCTCTACCTACCACTTGATTTATTATATTGGCGCGGCATGCCTGGGCCTTACTGTGTAAGTGGATACGAAGTAAAACTCCAAATTCCTGTCGAGCAAGTGTCTAAAAACATTGATAACACATAAAAGAACTAAAATAAAAAGCATTAACATGACTGTTTGTGGGATAGGGAATTGACATATTTGCAGATATGTCTCTCGCATTAATGTAATTTGAGTTTATTTTCTTCCTTTTTTTGTTGTCAGCATAAGCATATACCTACATATACCTACATACCTACTTATATAGTGAGAGAGATACAAATTCGAATTTTTGTGAACGAAAAGATACATGGCGCGGCGCGGATGTAGTCAGGGTATCAATTTCAATTGATTGTTGTTATACCCAATTTGTTGGATTCGCTTCTTTTTTTATATAATTCTTCCAATTCATTGGTCATTTGCCTTGATTAGGATGGATGAGAGTGGAATTATTTTTTTTTGTGTGTGTGTGCTTTTGTGTAATGTTTTGGTGGCGAAAAGATGCTGTGATTGGTGAGTCATGTCGCTTTTATCAAATTGAATCAGATTTGGGTATTGGAAAGAAGCAATTTGTTGCGATTTTTTGGAGAAACAGGATATTTTTGGGAAGATTTTGTTTATAATTAATGGAGGAAGATTGTGGAGTTAACGCCTACGCAATTGGTTTCTATTGGCTAAACGAATATAGAGGAACGTTGAAGTAAAAAGTACTTTCTTTAAACTGGTGTGTCTCACGTAAAGCAAACAATATTGATATTCTTTACATTCTTCATTGTAAGATGAGGAAAAAGACTTGAAGCACATTCGTAACGTATTGGAGTTGAGGTTGCTTAAAATCTTGTATTTTTACGTTATTTTAAAGACTTTTTTGATAGATGCAATCAACTACAGGTAGAAATAATCTAAAGTACTTTGTTTTTTCTGTTTTTCGTAAATTTGAAGTATGTTACGTTATTTACATTACATTACGTTATATAACGTTTACATAACGTTACGTTTTTTCAAATAAGTATATGGCGTTTTTTAAAAAGGAAAGCAGAAATGAGATTTTTAAAAAGCCTTGAGGCCTTTAAACGAAACATTTACAGGTATGCATACAGGATTCAAAGTTGAAGCAAGCCTTCGAGACTACCTTACGCCCAGGACTTTACGCCTTCAACATCAGTCATAGTATATGTGGTTCTCTCCTAAAACACTTGACAGTTTAGAAGATTATGGGCTTTATACTGCCGTGTTAGGGAACATTGTCAAATATAAAGAAATATTTCAAATCTTTTGCGTCAGAAAACTCTACGTTACTTAACGTAATCAAAATCTAGTTGCCATTAACATAAAAGTCAGTCCGCTATACGAGGTAGTTTCTCTTGAAATGTCAATGGGAACCTGACTTAACCGTAGCTACGCTAAAACATACTCGTATTTACTTTCGACTCAACTCACGCTACGTAAACTACGTAACAAAACTTTAAGAAGCATCTCTTCAATTACTTCTTTTTTGTCATCACCAATGATAGAAAGATTACTTCAACCATAAAATCAATGCCGAATGGACGACATGGAAGTAGCAATACTGAATCAAAAGTAAATCTACTACAAAACTTTTATCTTGAATCGCAGTCAACTCGTCTGTGACTTCACACCCAATCTGTCTCAAATTTAAGGCCGTTTGTCTTTATATGTAGGTTCCTAGATCTTTGTGTAAACTTAATGGCCTCAGCCCTTTGTTAAAGTCGGTTTTGTTGTTTACACAAACAACAAGCTTTCATTGTTCATCAAAGAGTTGGAAAATTGTTTATTCCACACTCAACTCAAAACAAAAATCGATTTGAAAAGCCCATAGGTACCCAAAGAACTTTGTTTACTTATGATTAGACCTCGACACATATGCTTAGGTGTCTAATGCTAACAAGACCGACTGAGTAAACCTCATACACGATGATGTCAAATGCAACTTGACGTTAAAATAGAGAAATATGTTTGTTTATCAATTTAGGGGCCACCAATTTCCTTTTTATAACTCACAAGAACAATGTTTTTCTCTCTTTGCATCGATTTGGGTTAAAATAATATTGTTTGGTTGTAAATATTGGAGTTTTTCAGCCTCTGATTTGTTGAGGGTTATGTATTTCTTCTTCTTATTTTACTCTTGACACTTATGCATATGCGGTTGGGCCTATTTATTTCGCTCTTGCAATGTTGGTAGGCAAAGTGGCAAAGGTTTTTTCTGTTCGTCTTCAAGTTCGATGATAAGTAGGTACCAGGGCTATGACAATGCCAAGTTGTTTTAATTTAATTTTCTTATTTTTGTGGAATGAGAAATAACTACACACGACGAAGGTGATAAATAATCGAAATAATGTGACGAAGTTCCCCATGAAAATACAAATGTGTGATAGAGGAATGAAATTAGGTTATCTCTTAGTGATTGACCTTTTTTCAGTCAGTCTGAGTGTGTAAAGCTTCTCATAGGGGGGAACTTTCAATCCCCACACCTAATCAGATGTTCGTTTGAAAAATTATTCTCATAGCAAACAACCATAGCGACTGATAGAGAAATAGAAAGACAGCGATCGATTGATGAGTCGTGTGGAGTCGCATGACATTTATTCTCTGAAGACAGAAACATTAATTTACGACTTGGTAGAGGAAGCCTATGCAGCGAATTTCAAATCATTTGATGTTAAGTTTTTGAATTCATTGTTACAGAAGGAGTTCTTCGAATTGAATGTTTTTTTTTTTGTGGAAAAGTTGTCGCTTTCCATCGTACAAAAAGAACCATCCAGAAGTCTCGAGGAGAGTCCACAAACCGTTCCATTAGTAGCTACAAAAAGATCGATTCTCATGAAGTGAGAATAAACTCAATAAGCACTATTAATTGTAACTCAAATGTCAATGAGAAAATTTTATTTCAATAATATTTTTTGTGGAGCATAAGTGTTCGAATCCCCTCAGAACAAAAATGGTTTTTCCACCGGTATCGCCTTCCGCGAGGAACTGGCAAGTCCTCCGGTAACAAATTCATAGCCATGAACAGCGCTTTCTCTATTAGCCGTTCGGAACCGGCAAAAAATGGTAGGTCCCCTCCATTCCCTCAATAGGCATGATTGTGAGAAACGCGCTAGGCCCTGGGGCTCCTCGCTCTGTTGCGCCACCCTATTTATTTATTTATTTATTTCACTCACAAAAAAAAACAATTTGTCAAAACTGAACGGAAGTAATTTTATGAGTTCCTTTGATTTTTAAAATGAGTGCTTCCTCGAGTGAAACCAGTAGAAAAGGACATAAGACTTAAACGAATGCTCCTATGCCTTCTAAGTGAGTATTACACTACCAAATGCCTTTCAAAAGAATTCACTGACAAAAATCTACATTTTTTTCTGACACTCACTCAAAAAAGGACTCAAGCGGGAGAACTCCTGTGCTCCTTATGATGGCTTGGTAGAGTAGTTCGTATTTTTTAATGTACGAGTATTTTAATTTTTTAACTAAGCAATAAAATATTTAATGACTTAAAATAAAATATGGACTCATTATCTCTGAATAATTAAGTGTGACTCAATATAAACTCAAAATTATCACATAACACTCATAAATCTGAAGAGAAAAATGTAAATCTTCTTCGAAACAAGCAAAAGTTGATTTATTTTATTATCTGCTCTTTAAACAATAAACCACAATCAATGCGCAATAAAAATATAAAACACCCGGCTAACTAATTATGCACTCAAGGCAGCAGTTTTTCTTTTCTATTTTCTTTAAATTTATGTAGTTTTGGATTTTTGGATGGGATTCAAAAAATACTTCCGTTTCTAATGGTTGTGGGCAACATTATATCAAACGAGTCAAATTAGCCTAGCTAAACAAAATAAATAACCGAGGAGAAAAAAAAATACCTACCAACTTAAAAATAAACTCCCAACGTAGCACGAGACTAAACCCAAAGAGGGTCACCTCTTTAGTTGGTCTTTACGGCCCCAAAATAAGCAATAAAAATATGTTTATGCATTTTAAGAAGTTATGATTTCCCTGCCTACAGGCCGATACGCTTATTAGGCCAGAAGTTTGATTTTATAAGAAGCATAGTTCCACTAGCTCGGTGTTCATTTCTTTTTTCTCTGATCATTAAGATTGTTAATTGAGTCGACTGTCTGTAATAAATTTATTTTTATGCTCATGATGACATAGGGTCTGGTCTGGTCTAGGCATATAGGCATATATACAAGCCTCTACTATGTAGCCATTAACTAGGAGGTAAACAAACCAAAATAAAAACCAATTGTGTTTATTTTACCTTGAAACTTTGCCACTTGAAGACTTTGTGGATATGTACATAGCTGTGTGAGCTTTTGAGTCAACATTGAGTGTAGAAAATAAACATTTAATTCAATGAAATATTAGTTACACGCAGAAGAAAGACAAAATTACTTCTTAATAGACAGACACACACAAAATGACAGACAAAAGGAAAACAATGAAAAAAAAAAAAAAATTAACTCAAAGACGTGAATACCATTTAATGCTGCTGAGGTGGCGCGTCTTATAATAATTTAATTTGATTAGTGACAAAGAGGTTTTCCTTGTAGAAGTTAGTTAAAGATATTTGTGTCAAGAAAACTTTTAACCGCACTATTGCAGTAGACACGTTGGTTGTGAGGATAATGTACTTAGTTCCACATGGAATAGTTTTTAGGTTAAATGGTGTTTAGGTATACCATTTAGATACACCAACTGCCTGCCTATTCTTAATGGGTAATAACATTGCTCTAGATTCAGAGGGGTTTTCGACTCATTCGATTAGTTGCGTAGGTATTTGGTATCTACGTTTGCCTATTCTCTCTGCCGACACAAGAAAACTGTACGAATAATGTTCTTTCTTTCCAGTAAGATAAGATTAGAAGGAAGTATGAGTTGTACGTTGGGTAAATAGGCCTATGACTAATGCTTGCTTAACACCTTTAATTTGTAACACAAGCTATCTTCGTTTGTGCAAGTTTGTGGAAGATAAGATAACTCACGAATGCCAGCAAAGATTGCTGCAGAAACAATGAGAGTAGTGTTGAAAAGTACGCGTTTAAAGGAAGTTGGGGTCATAGTTGCGTGAATCAGAGATGAGCAAGGCATAGGTTCTGGGAAAAATTAATGTCTGTTCACTTTTGTGTATTGTTTACGAAGTAAGTCACCGCATCGCAGGTGAGGTTTTCTATTTATGATTGAAATAGAAAATATACCCAGTCGCTTGAGGAATGACAGACTGCGAGCTTCAGTACCTACCCAAGGAAAAAAGCACAGACAAGGCATACTTGCGGATAGTCGAAGAAGAAATTTTGGTGATGATTTTTGAAACTACCAAAAGCATAAGACTCTTTTAAATGAAACAAACGCTCTTTCTGTAGCAAAAGAGCCCTACAAGCTACAAGTCATACTGTTCAGAAGATCCAGAAGGTATGCAGAGGTTGACTAAATAAGGATTCGAAGCTGTTAAGGTTTTTTCAAACAAAAATGAGCCTTATATCCGATGTCATGCTTAGTAAGAGGCGAACAGGGATTTAAACGAAAAGATCAAAGCTCATAAGGCTTGGAGACTGTTTTCAAACAAAAATGAGCCTTACATCCGATGCCATGCTTAGTAAAGAGACAAATACCTAGGTAGACCTTAGTCGCCTTGGAACGAACCTTATATCCGTAGTCATGATGAGGTAAAAGAGTAAGAAACCAAACCAAACAACTGACTCAGTCATAACCAAAAAATTGGTGTAACAGAAAAGAAGAACAAGAAAATAGTCGCTTTATTCGCACGAAGTTTCAACAAATCGACCAATATGAACTTCGTCCTTCACTTTCTTGAGTAATTTTTTTGCCGAAAGCCACAGAACAAAGTGACTTTTCAAAGACTGAATGCTTAAATGACTGAAGCAGTTATCCAATTTTTTCTTCTTCTTTTACTGCGTTACGAGAACCAGGACTTCGATCACAACCTTCTCAAACTTACTGCTTCCCAATCCCAATGATGCTCGTGGGATGCTTTATTCCAAGACAAGAACGCACTCAATTTGAGTTGACGGTAAAATTATATCTCAAACTCTTTTCATTTTCTTGTCCAATTTCATTGCAAAGTTCGCATTTCATCTTCTTCCTTTTTAGGCGGTACGAGCATCGGGATCTCGAAGGGATCACAGCTCTCCCACTTAGTCTTAAGAAAAAGCCGAAATCCTATTCAAGTTCACCCAAGACACCACTCGTTTCGTTACAATACCAAATTCGGAGTAATCTTCTAATTCTTTTCGTATTTGTTTTTAACTGCCCTACAGGATAACAGAAGCTTAATTCCTTGAGTCAGAACTGTAGGTATGATGTAAAAAGCACTTATTATAGACGTAGGTATGCTCTGACCCTACCAAAACAGCGCTATTCCACTTTATTTGGGCTTTGATGGTTACTCTTCTCAAAACTGCTATGCTTCCAACATGAGACTTTATTGATTGGAAACTTGTCTTCACTTAACTTGTAGGATACCTAGTCAGCCTAAAATTTTCATACCTACCTAGGTACCTTAACCTACCTTCAACTTGGAGCTCTTGTTTTTCTTTAAATTATTTCTCGCCTTAATTTTTTCAAGTAGGTATTTAAAACCTCAGCTTCTAAGAATTAAGACCAGTAATAGGTATTCGCTCTTGGCTTCAAAAAATAAAAGCCAAGTGATACCTAGGTAGATACTTCTAAAGACCAGTGATACTCGCTCCTAGCTTCAAAAAATAGAAGCCGAGTGAAAGGTAAAAAAAATAGAAGCCAAAGGAAAGGTAGGAACCTACTCGTTTCTAGCTTATAAAAAGAAAAGCCCAGTGATACTTGTTCCTAGCTTTAGACAAATAAAAGTCCAATGACACTCGTTACGTAGGTATTCAAAAAGAAACTCTTTGAATGTGAGATTCTTCAAGAGGCTGCTGCAGAGAGATCTTCAGCCTCATGAAGAACCCTACCGACAGTTGGCTTAACTATCTTCGTCATAGGTATCGTGTATCAAACAGAGAACCCTCCGTTTATAGTAGAAACTCTCTTGTTTCAAGAACCACAATCAATCCAAAACTTTTCCCATCACAACAAACACCCAATTTGACTCAAATTTTTCAATTTACTATCATCCCAAGGTTGCTTCTCTTTTGGAATAATCCTTCTGATTTATTTGTTAATCCCTTTAGATCTTTTCTATGCAAAAAATAGAAGAGAAAAAAATAGGTAAAGGTATACCTAATAGGTATAGGTTCCTTTAAACCTTCCTATCTACAAAAAGGACGATTTTAAAGCCCACAATAGAAAGGCACCTTTGTCCCAACCAACAAATAGCCTCCGCCCTTGTTAGTCCATCAATATTTTTGCAGACAATGTTTTTTATTTAAAAAAAAAAATATATGAATCTCTCTTTCCGTACCTTTTTACTTAATCCGATAAAACGAACATCTATAAATAATGACAAAAGGTCTAATGAAACTAAGGTGTTGGTTTTTTTCCCAGGTTCCTACATGCACAAAAGTAGTGAGTCTCTTTGAAGATAAGTTCCTATATTGGGAGACCTTGATTTTCCGGTCAATACACAACTGAATATGAGGACGATACTTGCTACCCCAATTAAAATTTGAACCACTTTTTCACTGCCTTCGATGGAAATTTTTAAATATCTATCGAAGGATCAATTTTGAACTAGTTGAAGAGTGTAGATAGCTCAATTTTCGGTAGAGGTTTTTGTAGGTATCCTTAAAAACGTAGGTTTTCATGTGAAATCGAATGCCTCTTATGAACATCCATTCAGTTCCAAGAGTTGCATTCTACCTACGTCAAGCTGTTCCCTTCTAGTAATGAAATACAAAACTGAAAAACTATCATCCTTGCTCCTCAGATGCGATAGGTACCTACTGATGCCTTAAAAAACTGATCCATACGAGTGCATAACAACACCAGAAACCCCTAAAACATTTCAACAACAAGCATTCCTCATCAGCCTTGCACACCATTGCCATTAATCACCTTTCCTTACAAAAAAAAGCCCTTCTCAAACACTCCCACCCCCTTCACTCGCTCAATGAATCAATCTTATCTGAACTTACCTTCAGTTAAATTCTTTTTTTGTATTAAAGTTGTGCTCCTCTGGATTCAGCATAAGTCATTCCAACAAGATTACGATAAGATATATTATTTCTTAAAAATTTAATAAAAAGTATCCCAAAAACACTGCGCTGATGTCTTTTCAACTCTTTTCTTTCTTTTTTGGAAATATCACTTTCGATTAAAATAAAACTTTTGTGGTATCCAATTTGATATGATTAGATTTTTATTTCGCACACTTCACACTCTTGGAAAGGGTTGGCAGAATTATTTTCTCTAGTATCACAAAAAAAGACTCAACTCCTTTTTCACTTCAAGAACACAATTCTTTTTCGCTTTGCTAAGCCACTGGTATTGTGCTGATTGTATCTTTGAGAAGATATAATTTTTTAAGTGCAGAGATACGTAGTATTCCGTATTTTAAAAATTGTCGTTGTTATTCCAGTAGAAAAAATGATAAAAATCATACAAAAACCATTCACACACTTCTTGATTTTTAAAACCAAAAATGTATCCCGTAGATACAATTGGATTTATGGCAGATAACAACACTGTGATGTGTTCTTACTTTTTTCTTTTCTTTTAATTTGTCGCTCGTGTTTGAATCAATTCAATCAAAAAACAACGCACACCGTGTGTTTGTTTCATTCGTGTTTATCAAAATACAAAAAAATAAAAAAAATCAAACACCCAAAATCCGTGTACATTCAGTAGCGAACGGATAGTGATTCGTAATTCGCGTCCGCTCTCGGTAAAGTATCTTACTCAACTGACCCAACTGCATTTCCAAACGAATGTACATTAGCTCGGTTTCGATTGAAAATCGAAGAAGCGTAAATAATTTTGTTTGCGAGCAACAAAGAGTATACACAATTGGAATTGAACGACTATGGTGAGAGGGATGAGAATATCTAATTTGGGTGTAGAGCGAATGAAATGCACAAAAGATACACCGAAAAAGATTGAAATATAAACGAGGATATTTTCATGAAATGCATGAACAGGTTGAGAGAGCGATTTGAATTCCTTCTGTTCTCTTAGCAGTCTGTTTCGGTTTTCTTTACTAGAGAAAGTGAGAGGCAATGTCGTATAAGAGTTTTAAGAGTGACGAAATTCTGGCCACCAGATGGCGAGCGATCGTTAGATAGAAGTATCTCTCAGATACTTTCTTTCAGTTTCTCTTCTTTATGAGGTAGATTTATATTTATCTCTCACTCTCATCTGCATTTTTCTTTGCGTTTCCATTTGATTGCACATTGCATTTTGTGGAGGAGGGAAAAAGATGTGCTTCGGCTAGCAATTGTGTGTATTATTGTTGTTGGCTGCTTTTCGTTCGACTTCGACTAGCTAGGAGGCCACATGTTGTCCTCCTGAGTTCACTGATACAAAAACGTGCTCATCGGTAGTTGGAATCTGAAAGAAGGGTAGTTTAGTTCGCAGATATTTTAATTTTTTGTTCCATCTTCTAAATATCTTCCCTTCACGTCACGAACGATGCACGAGTAAAAGCAGGCAAAGTTTGGGTTGGAAATGTGAACATATGCGGGTGTACTAAGTTGAAATTGATTTTTATTTTTCAAAACTCCCATGCGACTGAGAGAAGATAGAGAGATACATTTATTAATAGTTTTTTTTTGTAATTTTCTTTTTTTTTTTGCCATGATGTGTGTACGATGCTGTGGTTTGGGTGGGTCTCTAAACACTGTTGGGTTATTAAGGGATATTAATCACCCTTCGCCGGAGTAAAAATCATCACTAAGTTGAAGTTGTTGACTAGGTTTCAAGTGCATACTTTACATGATGTTAGTACATTGTACTGTGGGTACAACGGCGCGGCAGCGGGTAGGTACCTACTTACTTACCTACTTGAAAATGGATATGTTGATTCATTTTTTTGTCTTTCTGGTTTCGGTGAAGTGGATGCGACCTATGATCTATCAGGTTACACACACAAACAATTTATAGTTTAGAGGTTTTGATACCACATGGGTTGGTTTTGGAAATTATGGGTTTTTAGAGTTTGTGCATTTATTTACTTAATGTCGTCTCATTAGTTGTGTGTAATGGGATTTTTTCTTTTATGAATAGCTATCCGCCTGTATCAGTGGAAAAGTGTTAAGTGCTGCTTGGTGTTGAGGGCTTTGGTGTCATCTTGAGATGAGGTTGATAGTCTTTCTTTGAAACTGTGCCTAAATCAGGAGAAACTCGACACTTTGACATGTTGAAGACAGGCATGTAACAAAAATATAAGTTAGGACTTTGTTGAAGCATATCGAAAATAGATTGTTTTTGGAATCCTTGGAAGCCAGCCGTTTTGTGAAGAGTATTGACATAATTATATCGAAGTTATTTCTAAGTAATTTGGAAGGGTGTCTGCAAACACATGTGTGTCAAGGTTAGGTATGCACAATAGGTAAAGCGACTTGAAAGATAGAACAGGCACCTACCTACATACCTATGTAATTGGTGGGATTGTAAGTACCTATGTTGTTGGGTATTGTCTCTGCATTTTATGAAATAGGTAAAACAAAATACATATTTGAGAAATTATTGAACAAAGGTTAGAAGCATTCATGGGTACCTAATTAGAATCCAGTGTTTACCTACCTCATCACAATCCTTGTGAACTGGCTGGCGGTTTCTCTTGATCGGTGTAATAGGCATTAACTTGTGCTTGCATGATATAAGACAAGGCTTTCAGCAAGAGATGACACTTTCTGGTTTCTCAACGCTGATCTTCACGTGCCGTATTGTTCTTGGAATCGAAAAAAATCTCCAACTCGAGTGGATTTTTAGTTTTTGTGTTTGCTGTAAAGTGGAATTTCAAGCTTGCACTTCCTGAAACATCCAATTGATTTTATAAAAGACTAAAATCCTGGCTTATGTCATAATGAGCCGGTCTTTCAGGTGGAAACGTCTGCTATTCAAAAGACTGTAGCGAAAAATGGCTGGACGGAACGAAGTATTTTTGTCTAACTTAACCTTTCTGATACTTCGAATGTGATCCAGGAATGAGATTGAAAGAGTTGTTAGCATGTGGTACTGAAACTTAATGCTTTGAGTATTGTGTAGATTATGGCATAAAATTCATACATCATTGATATTAAGATCGCTTGATTTTTTCAATAATTAAAGCAAACATCAAATTAAGGTGAGACTAAAATATGAATCTTTATCCTTGACTGAGCGAGTACGACCGAAGTTGAGCTCAAGCTAAAGCTGATGAGCGAGGGGGTGTTGCGGCTATATTTTTTCAGTGAGGGAATGCAACTGGCTACTCCAATAGAACGCTGTTTGTGAAAAAAGAAATGGTAAAAGGGTGCGCGATACGTGATAGTCGATGCTGCAATTGAACTATCACCTGTTTGCTTAAAAGTATAATGTTTTGAACCCTGTTTGGTATGTGCATTGTGCAATGATGTTGGAGAGGCACCTGACCGAACATGGGAAATGTATTCTAGTTTTGGGCGAATGTTTTAGTTTTTTTTCCCCGTTATGAGATATTAAAGGGATCACTGCTCTCCCACTTATGTGAGTACTTCACATCACACAAGTGATGAGCTCCTGTGGTATGCGGTGTATGCCGCCTCGACCACACGATACGTCGGCAAACCTCATGGTTTTGGATTGTTACTTGTCTGAGGAAAATCGAATGTAGATTTTGTTGCACTTGTCTATACCAAGAGTGGAACTACTTTTCTTTCTTTCTTTCCTCCTTTCTTTCGTTCTTTCTATCTTTCTTTCTCCTTAATCGATTTTTGAAGAAATCAATTGATTTCCCCTTAGTATATTATGTTTAACAATACCAACACGTTATGCTCCATTTTTACCTAGATGGTAATTTTGACGTAAGGTCTTCACTTATCTTAATACTTTAAAGGCTAGCTTTAAGACTTGTACCCATATCAGGAGAGGCTACAAAGTCCTGCATCATCTTAAGAGACTTGCAGTATTTTTGGCGATTCTCAATAGGTGTGGAAGGAGGAAGGAGTGATCTATTAAACTCAAAATTGGTTAGTGTGCGTCCGGATCATTTCGCTGTCTGGATACTAGTGCGCTTACCCTCCTTATAGGTGATCACTTCAACGAAGGTCGTAGTTTTCATACATACCTTGTACTGAGAGCTTTTCAGTTTCATTGATAGGCAGGTATACTAATCATGAAGTGAGGGCCAAACGATACAAACTTAACACAGCCTCCTTTACAATTTTATCTGAGCAACCAAACAAAAGCCTGTGTGATGAATGCAGATATGATGTTGGTATATATTTGTACATAGTCAATGTCTGAGTGGTGTGCACCTGGCATAAGCTACAAAAGACATCATTGAGTTTCCGACGTATTTAAGTCTAGTCGGTTTCTACTACGACATGTAAAAATGATCTCAAGGCCAGCTTAACCAGGCATGGATCTCAGACAAACGTCTAATAACCACAGCCAGCGCTTGGATTTCTAGGGTCCTTTCTAATGGCATTTTTTATAGATTAGGTTATTTGATAACATGCTTCATTTTGAGTCCGTCTACACTAAAGGTATATGCACAATGCACTGCAACGTTTATGGAGTGCTATACGTTTTTGACATCTCTGACTACAGAAAACTTGTTCATGGAGCAACCAAAATGAAAAGAAGTGAAAAAAAAAACACAGAGTTAGGTTAGGGGTGCAGTCACCAGCGGCAATACCTCACTCGGATCTCAATAATCATTTGTGCTCTCCAGATAAAAACAGGAGAAAGTTAAGACGGAAGCGGTAGTTAGGAGATGATTGAGTTGATGACTGGGTTATTTTGGTTGGGATGGGTCCCTCCATCGGAAAATTTGGAATCTAAAATGAATTTTAGGATGCTGTCCAGGTCTTTTTTCCAAGTGTAGCCAAAGAAGAACAGTCACCGGGAAGGTGGAATGAGCCTTTCTCTACCTTTTTTACCTTTCCATGGCCATAGGTTTTTTGAAAACTCCTCATGTTTCTTAAGATGACCACCATAATGTCAATTTTCCTTCCAGCTGTCTCTTGCTGGAATGACTTTCAGAGCCACTAGATTGAAATAAGTATGTATGCGGGGGAGTGTAGTCTGTTTGAATGTCTAGTTCAGTTAGTTCATAATGGTTCTGCGGCTTGATATACCTGTTTTCCAATTAATGCATTGCTTGATTCGCAATACGCTTTTGGCTGCCATTTATTTGGTGAAAACGTCTAGTTTTCAGAGCTGCCGTTGTTGCCGTTCTCATGGCAATGGTTGAGCAAATGCATGCAAGCCTTTGTATTTCAGTCATGGCTTTGAGGTTTGACGCCCTACCTAATGATGGCAACCATACCAAACAGGCGTATGTAAGGATTAGTCTTATTTTGGATATCTACATCCGGCGAATAGATTTGGGACCGGGACCCTTTAAGGGGTTCTTTGGTAAGAGTGAGAAAAATTATCTCAAACAATTAACTTCTTTTGAGTAAACAATTAAGTTGTGCCATTTGCACTAAAATATAAAAAGGCGCTTACTATAAGACCTTCACAAGGCACCAGATAAGTTGGGGCTGGTTTAATCCTGTTTCTTGCCAGGAAAGAAGCAGTCAAAAAATTTTCAAAAAATAGAGAGCTTCGTGGATCACCAATTGAGCTTATTCTACCAACGCAACCCAAACTCTCCCCATTGATTGAATCGATCAAATCGTCCCTTACGTTAAAAAAAAGGAACATCGATGTTCCAAGATGAAACTGAACAAGTTGATATCCGGCGTGGAATTCGAACTCACGCGTCTGGCCTGACGCGTGCCGCCTTATCCTTTCCTTATATATATAAAATTTCCCTGTCACAATGTTAGTTACCGTACTCCTCCGAAACGGCTTTTCCCATTTTTACCAAATTTTATATGCGTATTCAGTAGTTCTGAGAATCGGCTACTAATTATTTTCCATACCCCTAAGTGATAAAAGCCATCTACCCTTAACATTGTTTCTTTAATTTACACTGTGACACGAGAATTTTATATATTAGAGTCTACAGTCTCAGTATAAATGTCATATTTATCAATTTAATTTTTAATATGCTTTTTTAATAATATTTTTTTTTAATATTTTCATTTAAATCGAATTGAGTTTTATCAATTTAATGGTTTAAATTTATTAACTATTAACTATTTCAGATTACATTTAACAGATAAGCTGCTGGACTTAGTACTGATTGGCAACTTTCGCACTGATTGTAATTGTCGGTATTGAAGATTTTTGGTATATGCATGTTTCCCCTATAAATTTAATTTTAATGTATGTTGCAGCAGCGTTGAGCTCGATAGTGAGGCTCAGAAATTTCCTTAGCATTAACTAAGTGTCAGAAGAGTTACTAAGTTAATGAGTAGCTAAGTAGAAAGAGGGGTAGGAAATGTGTTTATTACACAACCTCAAAAGTACTCAATACGTGCCACTAGCTCCCGCAAACAACGGCTAGATATTGTGTTGTCCCGTAATTTTCAACCGATTCTAATGGATCTTATTTTACTGAGAATCGGTTACTATCTTTTTGTCATACCCGTAAATGTTGGTTCAGCAGATGGCGTTATTTCACGAAACGGCTTGACACCGACTTCGATGAAATTTTTAAACTATGTATTTTGTGGCTCCAAGAATAGACTTACAACTTTTTTTCATACCAGTTTTTCCACGGCAACGAGGATAGGAAAGGGAACCGGAACGGGAACGATATTAAAAATTCATTTAGTATTAGGTATCCCTTACATAGACTTTATGTCATGACCATATTCACACGGAAACTAGAAACTTTCCGGCTATTTCCAGCTTAGTCCAGCGGGTGTTCCTGACAATTTCTTAAATAACTTAGATCCGAGCAACGCCGTGCGGGTCAGCTAGTTATAAAATATAAATCATTGAATTACAACAACCGTCAGAATAACGTTGTGCCAACAAATATAAAAAAAATACGATTGAGTCTTACGATCAACGAATTCTCTTGGTATACTCAATTATCGCGAGGATGGATCACAGAGTGCAGCTTAGATTAATAATGGAGGTTGATTTGGAGGTTGCTAGACAAAATTAAATTGCCAACGAATCGTTATACATAATTATAGGGCACCTCCTATTCCTACATCTTATCTACTTTCAATGTCAACACCTTGATTCAATGTCAATGCTTTTTCACCTGATTCTTGGACAGGTTGTAGAAAAAAAGTTTACAGACACAAGTACCATAGGTAGATACTTCTGTCTGTGACCTTTTTTAATTTACAAACACCTGAAATAATAATCTGTTCGGGGTCAACGAACATTTTTGATGGATAGGAGAATCAAATACTCAATTTCATCGATGTACTGCTGAATGCTACCTACTTAATTTAAAATGAACTCGTGGTGATTATAGGGTCACATTCCGCAATCAAATGACATTGGTACTTACTTGTTTATCAGGTCATTGAACTCCATTGAATTGTTTATCGCTGTTGCCGAACACATCTTTGATTTTCCTCATGTCTGTCTATTCTTCAAGCCAAACAAACTTTCTCAGAAGAAAGACATAGGTACACTTAAATCAACCCATAGCTAACAATAGGTACTCAATTAGCCTGCTACGATGGGCAATTAATTCATCTCCACCATACACTGCATCGTAAACAAATAATTCAATCCGCTCATGCCCATGCACAGGGCCAACAAAACACAAGCCCAGAACAGTCCATTGTAGAACAGGGAAAATCAAACGATAATCACCCAGCACCATGCTGTGTGAGTTCTTATCTTCATAATCATCTTCGTCGTCGCCGTAGTTTTCATCATTATCATCATCAGGAAGCAGTTTAAACAGCATAAGCAAACAAAACGACTATCTAACATCGCTGACTATGTAAATTTTCCTACCAAACAAAAGGAAACCCCAAAAAACACTCAGCTCATAACTTAGTGTCATTAGATTTGTACCACAACACAGCCACACTTCAATGTCCGCCTCAACCAGTTACTCTCCAGCGCAAGTTGAAAAGTCAAAACACTCTGCTGGTCCAATGACCACCATTTCCAAAATCCACAACACTACACATTGGCCCCGGCCCTCGGGACAAATGGCATAAACAGCAGCGCCTTGGGCTCGTGTTAATTTCAAATTCAAAATTAAACATCAAAAGTCGGCGGGTGGCAAGTGGATGTCAGGTCACTGGAAAAGCCAGAAATAAAAAATGAGAAGAAAACAACAATCGGAAATAGAGTCGACCTCGAACGAGACTCTAAAAACAATGTTCAATGTCCGAGTGCTGTCAATACCGGGAAAAGGTGTTTTATTTATTTAAAATTTTCAATACTCTCCTGCCCTCCTCATATCAATAAATAGTTTGTATGGTGTGCAATGAGCAGGATGTACTTTCCTTTTTTAGGGTCATGCAAAATGTTCAAATGCAATTGCTCTCTCGATGTCCTTGCGCTGACTAAAATTAATGGGCACAGCAGGCAGTTCAAAACATTGAGTTCGGGTATGGCTCATACACGGGTGTGTATTTGGAAAACCCCAATTCAGATCTATGATCAGGTTGTTGTGTGTAAGTTACAACACTTCCAGCTCCAAGTAAACTTCAAGTTTGATAAATGACGAGCATTATGAGAAGACGGGGTATTTTCTTTATGTATTTTGAACGGAACTGGGTACTTATAGAGCATAATGCAATAATACTCTCGAGACACACAGTTACCTCGCATGTTAACCTCAAAAAAGTGTTTCTAACAGGTTCTGGAAATTTGTGTAGGTCGACGGGTGTGGATGGACACAAATGTAGAACAGGGTAGGTCTTTTTCCTTCAGCAATTGCGAGACTATCACCTTCAAATAGTAGCCCTTTCCGCATTATACATACAAGTCAGTGTTTCTGTTTACTTTCGACTTTCGAGCAAAGGCCACTAAGACAACTTTGATAAGCTGGAAGTGTGATTGTTTTTGTTTTATGATAGGCTCGCGACATGAAGGTAGGGGACTTTTAAAAGTTATATTAAGCAGATGTTGTTAAAACCGAAAACACTGATTTTAGCAGAGTCACTAAAATGGATATTCCTTCTTCACTCAACTTGTCTGACGACTTTCCCTACAATAAGAAATAAACGGCTGAAAGTGCGACAGAAAAGCTTCCAGTGTTATAAAACATTATTTAGCAGAAAGGTTAAGCCAGAGTTTTGGGGTTTCTTGCCACCGACTTTCTCCTCCACGCTATCTCATCTTTGATTCGTCTTCTGTGCATACCTTACGAGAGCTATGATCTGGAAGCATCGCAGCTCTTCCCCCAATTCTTTTAGAGGAAACGTCGATCCTATAAAGCGATGACATTTTTCCACCGTAAAGCCAACTGCTACCGTGCGTCGTTGTGTTTGTTGTTTCCAGGAGTGTTTTATTATTTCTTGCATTTCTTATTTCCTGTTCTTAATTGACACTTTTGGAGTGGTTTTCCGGACCTTTCCTTTGAAGATGTCAATACTTACCAAACCAGCCCTGTTCTATAATTTTCATCTCAGTTGCGTCGATTTACTCATATTTTTTGAGCATTGTCCAACCAAACGGACATTGGTAAGACTGTGCCTCCGGCGTAGAGTGCACTGTTTTATAATTAAAATCAGCTCAGTTCCCCGGACACACTGTCAATTTAAAATTTTTCAATTATTGATGTCTTCTTCATAAGTTTAAGTTGCTTCACAACTGATCAAAGAATCCAATTTTTTTTTGAACCTTTCACACCTGGATAGACTTATCCACAGAGAAAAAAATCTGTGGTTGGCATGTCTAGAACAGAAAACGGGCAGCACGAGTGCTATGTCCTTTTTGGAATAACATGGTTCCTGCTTCTTTCTAAAACGTCTATCTATACGTCAGACATTCTTGTAAAACATATCGCATTTTTTACGATGAATCTTTCATCGTCAGCCGGTAGTTAATAGTCATAGGATTATAGGTCTCCTTGAAGAATACCGCAAGAATACCACTGTGACTTAAAAACACTGCAGTGACTGATGAATTTTTCTTCCTAAGCAGGTAGTTAATAACTATTGTAAAGACTGCAGGACTCAAAACCCTTCCTTGAAGTACACCACTTTACACCGCTCAAAACCACTTTAGTGACTCCACTTAGTTTAGGATGGGGTCGTAACCGCAAACGGAGTACACCTAACTGTGATTTGATGAATCTTAAGCTGTGCTGTAAAGAATAAAGGAGTCAAGACACTCCCTTGGAGTAGACCACTGTGACTTAAATCGATGCAGAGACTCCACTTAGGTTAGGATGGGGCAAGCGATAATACCTCACTGAAGCCTCGAAAGATTCATTGAGCTCACCGTGATGGCTAGGAATGTCGGAGTATGAGTTGGTAAGGGGTAAGGGGTAAATTGGAGGTGAATTTAAGTTGATTTATGTTGAGCTTAACCATCACGACGTGCTAGGCTTGATAATATTCCCGATGTCTTAGCAATAGATTCTTTTACTTTGGATTGGATTCGCAGTAGGCCTGCTCATGATTGACCCACAGCTCACAGTAGTCATCAGTTTGCCTTTTATCATGCTTCTTCCAATCATCGAACGGTTATAAACCCAACTTCACGTATCTATATTCCTTTCGTGCATCCAAAAAAAGCAACTTAAATGGATTAGTCTATTTACCAGGTACAGCTTGTATAGCAACCATTCCCTTTTTGTAGTGCAGGAGATGGAAGTGAGATGCTAATTATTTCGTTAGTAATTTTATAGGCAGCATCCATATAAAACTGGAGGCAAAAATAAAAGCAAATATCTGGAGCAGAGCTCAAACCTACACATCCAGTGTATCAATCCAACACTTCTCTACTGCATCATTGTTCGTAACATACTCAATAACTGCTTTTATATCAGTTATTGTCAGAAGTCATCGTTAAACTAGATGCAACAGTTCATTAGTCTGGCAAGTGTATCTGTTCATTAAGAAACACCATCATAATACTATCCTCAGTGAGGCTGCTTTGACCATCTATAGTGAGCGTGTGAAAGTTTTTCTCCAATTTACTTTTGGAGGACTTGCCAACTCGTCGGGAAAGGCGATGTCCGTGAAAAATTATTTTGGCCTCTGTTGGAACTCGAAGTTCTATCAATGAATCTAAAATTCCACATAGATTCAGCTTCGAACTTGCACTTACCTTGACATTAAGGTCTTGATTAACTCAAAAAACTCAAAAAACAAAATAAAATGTTGCTATTTTCGTATTCTGTTTTGGAAAGTTTTATTTTTATCCATAGTACCTAAAGCAAAAATACTTCTTTTGTTTAACGGCAACGTGTATACCAATACATAAAACAAAGTCCAATTAGCCTTGTAGAGCCACCAAGATAACACCTCAACAGCAACTTTTGACGTGAACCTGCTACATTCCGAGACAACTCTGGACACTGATATGGTTTCATTCAAAGGTATATACACTCTCATAGACGGATGTTCACTCACAGACAACCTCTTTCCATGAGATGTGTAACTTAAATTAATTATTTTCAAAGAGACGTCTCAGTACCGATGCTTTTTGCGGAGATAGTAATAACTCTCCAATTTAATCAATAGAATATTTGATTCTTTTCACGTTTAACGATGAATGCTGCAGTCTGATCGGTTGAGTTTAATGTATTGACAGTTTATTGTTTTTGGGTCACATTTAAATGAATGCAGATTCATTTGTGACTTTACAATTTCAAAATGATATTGTGTTGAGTAGTGACATAAATATCGTGGAGTTCCCCCATAAACCCGGGCTTTTCGTTCAGTGGTGGTACCGAGAGAGTTGAGCTACATTAATTTATCAGATGCGGTCAGTTTTTGTCGTCGTTTTAGTCGTAATTAAAGTTTCCTTCTGTGTCTAATATTCCCCAATTTTTTATTGAAGGTCTCAATGTAAATCGTTGTTGTTTTTCATAGTTTTTAGTCGCCAAAGTAGTTTAATTTTGTTGGAACCCCAGCGTCCTCAACTCTCCGCAACCCAGATGACAAGCTCTGATCTCAATTCAATGGCTCTTCTTTCGCTTCGGGCTTCAATCAAAGAAGTCATATATTATTCGTATATGTCCAATTTATCAGCTCTCGCTACCGCTAGGATCTTAGCTCGGAAGGCGCTGCTTAAGTTATTACGTCTAATTGAACTGGCTAGAGCCCCTATAAAGACTGTCCCTATAAAAACTTTCGTCCCTTACGAATTGATCGCTAAGACAGTTTTTTGTCCGTGTACCTAGCATATTCCTTTTAATTGCTAGCGATAGAGTTCTCCTTTTGCTATTATTGCTTCATAGTCGCTGGTAGTATATGCTAGACTAGTCTAAAGCATTCTAAAGATCTCACGTAAAACGCAAGTACCCATCAGGGCCCAGGGAAGTAATGAGAGCAGTACTTCTTTGGGGGTCCCTTTGGAACTTGATAGTTTGCCCTGAGTATCTGCTTTTGCCATTTTTGAGTTAATTTTTTCGAAACTGGCAGACGCATGCCATGTTTTTCACTCTTCTGACGACAGTATTAGGTACAACTTCTACATTTATAACGTGAGCGTGCAATTTTGTATAACTACTTTCCACTTCTCAATTTTTGGTATTGACATTTTAAACTTTAATTAATTTTTTTTAATTAATTTAAATTCATTGCAAAAGTCTCATTCACTTCCTTCCTTCTTTCTCCGAAACCCCACATTTCAGTTCCTAACTGCAACAGCTTCCTTAAGGTTAATAAAACCATCACCCTCTAGGAACGAAACATTTTTCGTGCTTTCTAATTGGAACCCTAGGTTTTAAAACTGGAGCAATTTCAATTTTTTTTTTTCTTTTTTTTTTTTGTTTTTCTTTCAGAACCGCAAATCTTTCCCCATGAACTTTTGGTTATGCGGAACATCCTTTTTAGGGGATCATCATACATTATTCCTTTTGAGAGCTTCTTGAAGAAAAAAGCAACAAAAATAAAACCCACTCGTATCTACTCAAAAGTATACCCCCAAAGCTTCTTTCCATGAGAGTATGACCTCAAAAAGCAAAACACAAAAAAATTGCACTGAGGTACCCTCAAAACGTATCTAAACCATAAAATGTATCTCAAAGTCAAGTTGAAATTCAGGATGAAAAACAAAACTGCAAAATATTTCATTTCTGATTCTATTATTTTCATTTCTACTGACAGAATGTTGAGAGGTGGTGCATCAACACAAAAACCCAACAATAACGATTGAAACAGTCCATATGAAGTATAGTCAGACTATCTATAGGTGCCATTCTGGTTGTTATGGGGAGAAGTATTGTAGGTGGAATCAACCCAATGGCATTGGTATCACTGTGTGTGTGTGTGTTTGCCCCCAGTTTCCTGCGTTGACAATCAAAACTGGTTGTCAACCGGGGAGATGGTATAAAATATTTTATAATATGAGCTCGAGTGTCGGAGCGGTCCACTTCATGGCCATTGAGAGTTACCCCCAGAAGTGGGGTGTTTTGACAGCAGCACATATAGTCTGCCAAATAGTTGTGTGCGCTTTTTTGACAGATAAATTGTTGAATGCATTATTCAGTGAGCAATGGCTCTTTGGGTGATCTGTGACTGTGACTATAAATATGTGTGTGCGATGATATGTGCCGTCCCGTCCGTCCGGTCATTTGGCTTTCCTTTTTCATAAAACATATAATTTTTTCTTCGTCCTTGGCTGTATAAAAAAGGATTTTGCCGTCACAAACTATTTAGTTTTCTCTCTCGTTCTCGATCTCTCGAGCTTTGAGTTTTTATTTATTTTGATTTTGATTTTATTTACCACTCCATATCTACTCTTGTCACTTTTTCGTTTGCTCTCAAAAACACAATGATGTTATTTTGTGTGTGCAGAGTATTTCCGGTCCGTCATCTTTGTTCGCTCAAGTTTTGGGCAGTTCTCTTCTAATTTGTGAATTTATTTTACAACATACTTTCATCCATTTCTTTATTTTTGCTGACCAAAAAAGTTCTGCAAAAAGAAATAAAATTATCTAGGTCAGGAGCTGCTTTTGCTGGTACGGCAAGGAGTGGGTGTGGGTGAGACAGGACAGCCAGTGTTCGTACACAATTGGGTGGGATAAGAATCTCTCCAGGTATAACTTTGACCCACAAAAACCAGTATGTCGTTATTTGTTTCATAGCGGTGATAGCAGTGGTGGACGAGAACGGACAGTGTACCGTGTGGTATTCAAATGGAATGTTTTAAAGTTTTCCATGCAAATAAAAACAAAAAGTTGAGAGAGAAAAAAAAAAAACTTTTTACTTCATCTTCAAGTTTTGAGATTCAAGTATAAATATCCCTTCTCAGATATAAAGTGGATTAAGTCGGTCGAACTTTTGTAGAGGTTTTCTATGGGGCACTCCTCTGTTTCTGTCAACAAAATTTTGGGGGTGGGCGATGGTTTTGAGGGTGAGTAGAGAGAAGGACAAGTTATTTTGAATGCTTTGGTCAACAGAATTTAGTTACTTAAGCATGTTAGAGTGTGGTAAATGACATTTAAATTAAATTTGAAATGCATCATTTCCGGTCGTCCCTTAGTTTTTCCGATGGTAGGTGAAGTAATACGTACCTTTAGAAGGAGGAAAGGAAGAGTTGTAAAAAGACTTTAAAACTTAAATACTACATAAAGTTGAAAAGGTTAAAGGGTGAAACTAAAAAACGTAGTGAAAGAAGCAACTCGAGCAGTCTAATGTCGACAAAGATGCAGGCAGTGTGTTTATGTAAAGGGTGATTTTTTAGAGAAGTTTTTCTTAAAATAGAATAAAACATTCAAATTTTTATCATTGATTTAAAATTTTTATTGGAATAAATTAACTGTCTTTTGCCATTAAAGATAACTTCATGTAAATGTCGTCCGTGGCTCTGTTTCAATGGTCCTTTTGGAAGGCTCGTGCATTTCGGGCTGTGTTCCACGAATTACACGTCTTTTGTTATCCTGTAAGGCTTCAATCGACTTTACAAAACAACACAGAAATAATCAAGAGGCCCTAAAACGCATGATCTTGGCAGTCAACTCGAGATATAAGCTGTTCACCAAATTCATCTTGAACATGTTCATTGTTTCACGAGCTGTGTGGCACTGCTCCAAGTTTAACTCAGTCAATGGGGGCGAAAAAAAGTTGCTTATCATGGCCTGATATCGTTCGCCAATGGCGTTGCATCCACGGTCGTCTTTGAGAAAAGTGGACCTATAACGCCAACGCCACCAACCCACACACCACAATAAACCGTCGTTTTCTCAGGATGCATCAGTAGTTCTTGTTGGGTATGTGTCTGTTTATCAATCCAGAAGCAATAATTGTGCTTATTTACGTTGGTACCCGTTGAACCAGAAATGAGCCTCATAGTTGAACAAAATTTATCGGTAAAACAGCGGGTTTTCATGGAGCTGTCTTACGACATTTACCTAAAATTATACCTTGGGGTAGGTCATGCCGTCATGCGGCTTCAACTAATGCAGAAGTTGAATTTCACAGGCTTTCAAACCCAAGTCGACACTCAACATTTTCCATGTGATTGAGTATCAATGCTAAATTGATGAAAATGGTGACGTATTGACATTTCTTGATCCTCATTAAAACTGGACGCAACGACTGCATTATTTTCTTCGGACTGTAGGTACGCATGCGGGTCAATGATGATTTAATGTCCAACAAAGCAAATTTTTTGTAAGGTCGACTATGGCGGCCATAATATGGTCCTAACAAGCGATCCATTTTTTTTTTTCACAGAGTAGATATGAAGTTTGATAGTAAATTTCAACAATTTGCAATCGTTGCTCGTTTGTAAGTCTTTCCACGATGAAATGGCAGAACATACTGAAAACTTATCATTCTCAGATGATGAAGAGATTCTGCTTTTTCCAATTTTGTGAAGTAAAGCGTTTACGTAGTAGTTCATTCCACCGTGTTTCCGGTTACTCCATTCGGTCCCAAAAGCTCAGTTTCGTGTCGAGCTTTATTCTCAAATATTTTATCACGTTTTTGCTTTTAATGGGTACGGTTTCGATGTGGAAATCGATGACCGTGGGAATTCGTTTTTTTTTTTTTTGTTATACCCGACATGCTGGCGCCTCCGGTGCTCGCTGCGTCCGCCTTGACATCTGGCCTAATTACTACTTCGGTATTTTCAGTAGCCAGTGTAAGCCGATGTTCCTCCATCTAGGAATTTGTCCTTAGCATCACTTTGTTCAACTTTCTCTGTGCACTTTCGGTGTCCCTTACAGTTATCACTGCAGCAACGTCGTTAGCGTATCCAACCAAAAAGCAGTTTTCGAACATTTCCATACAGAGAATGCCATCGTATAAGGTGTTCCAGGGGTCTGGTCCAATGATAGATCCGTGTGCTGCTCCAGCTGTGATATCATTTCGTATCATTCCTTCAGTGGTTTGGTAGCTAAGTTCTCGTTCTTTGACATAACCTTTTATCATCCGTAAGAGATACATACTCTGAAATTTGGAATATTCCTTCAAGTGCATCAATCATGTTTGACCATCGGGTTGAATTAAAATCGTTTCGGACATCAAGTGCTACCAGCAGCACGATTTTCTTGGTGTTTTGGCTGCCTTGTCTTGTCAAGCCCAAATTGGTGAGTGATCTCATTGAAAAGCTTTGAAAGCTTTAAAAGTCAGGGGAGGTTAGGTTAGGTTAAAATGGCTGTCAGGAAAACAACTGACACACTTAGACCAGTATTAGGTCCATTGTGATACCATAATAAATTAAGTGAGGAAGAACCAAACTTAACAGAACCATTTGGAGCTTTTGATAAAGCGAAAAAGATGCAGGATATCTGTGTTTGCCAGATCGTTTAGATCATCGAGGAAATATTTTCCTAGATGCCGTTTTCTTTTAGAGGAGAGTGCAGGACATGAGCAGAGGAGGTGTTGAATAGTCTCCTCCTCCTCCTCATCCAGGCAACTTCTGCAGAAGTCGTTAGAGGGAACGTCAGGGGAACAACAACAAAAGTTATCACCATGTGACGTAATGTAATTAATATATACGTGAGATAAAAGTGAATTGGTGATATCATGCGACCCTAGAATCTAGAGCGTAAACACATATTTCGATATGACGAAACGACATCGTGTCAATTGTCCCAACTCTGCTTATACCTAGTCAGAAGATCAATAGCAAAAGATGTGAAAGAAATATGAAAATAACTAGGTACACGTAACGTAGCGTGATTTAAAGAAAACCCAGTCATGTCGTTCAAAAATTCACAAACTAATCACAAAATGCTCAATCTCTTAAAAGATTAACAGTTTGAACATCGGTAGTTGAGAGGCAGAACGTAACGTACAATTTCCGTAATTGTACCGTAATGTTAACATATATCTTTTCCCAGTCAACCTTAATTTTTCAGCAACAAAGCATGTGTCAATTTGAGGGGCTTTCAGAGTGGGTTAATGTAGGTACAGGGGAATTTTTCGACGCGGTTACTGACGAAGAATTTGAGTAAGCATCATGATCCACGACCACGCATGTTGAAGTAAGCCAAGTGAATACGAGCTCGTATCAGTGTCATTTAATGGTACCCTTACCTACTATTAAATATACTCTCCCCAGCCATAGGGAAAAAAACAACATATCGAAAATGCAAGGAAGTTATCCAAATCCCCCTTCAAGCAAGCCGAAAGCCTCGACCCTGCATACCTTACACGAAGATTAGCCTTTCAGATTATGTATTGTTAGCAAATGAGAGCTACACATTTCGCTTCCCCAGGTCGCGGCCGTCGCCTGCAAATCAATTAATTGCTGGTCTTCAACCAGTCCAGTGATTCACCAAATAGCAACATTTTTAAAACAAAATAATCTCTGATCTTGCCTCAAGGCAAAAAATGAAAAGAAAAACAGAACAAAAGGTAGGTATACCCTCAGTACGAGTGTGTTCTCTTTGATTTGTCCAGATACCACTTTTATACAAACCCAGCAATCATCATCATCATCATCATACTCTAAATACTATTTTCTGTTACAAAAAGACATAAAAGTCCAATGGAAAATATGCACCGTGCAAGAAGAAGTGCAAATCTCTGTCTCCCCAGGCATTGGGGGAAACCATCACAAAACTATACTCCGCCACCACCAAGCAACTAACTATCATAAGGCAAGAGACAAAAATCTTCCTCACGACTACCGCCGCCGACGCCACCACCGTCCCTGCAGCTCCAACTCCAACCTGGCCATGCTCTCAGTTCTCAGATAAATTCGTACAGATACACGAGACAAAAGAAAAGCAAAACATAAAAACAGGTAGACTAAGGAAAAAGTGGCAAGGCAAACCAAATAAAACCAAAAAAACGCGTGAGAAACACACCTGCCGGACGAACGATGACGACGGCTACCACGACGGCGACGCTGACGGTAACGAAGAACACTATACGATGCGATGGCTCGAACTGAATTTAACTAGGCCTCTGGCTGTGGATACACACGACTGCAGCCATTATTATCTTTTTTAAATGTTTCAAACAAAAGGAATAAACAAACGAAGGCCTTGCTTTTTACAAAAACAACATGGCAAGCATTTCGAATGCACTGGCACACACATCCTCTTCATGAAGGACGACAGCCACGACCGACCGACGCTTTATTTTTTTTGAAGATACACAGATACTGAAATACACAAATAAACAAACAAACAAACGGATAGATCTGAGGAAGGAGGATTTAGGTAGACCGACATTTGCTTTGCGAAATAAAAAAAACAACCGCTTTCAAGGTACCTGTTCGGTGTGTGTGTGTGTTTTTGTATTCCTTCTTTTTGCAATGTCTCTGCTGCTACATAAAATCGTGGACTTCATGTCCAATTTGAAGATGTTATTACTGCTGGTGCAGCGGCAAAGGTATCCTCTGTGAATTCACTCATGCATGCGCCTCCAATGCCATGTGGTGTCCCTTCGTGATCTGTTTTGTTGCATTTGTATGTGACTAGTGCCTAGCCTATGATTGCCCCCTGCTTCTTTCTCTCGCAATGGATCTCTGCTTCTCAAACATTTCAAGCGACAAGTTCAACAGCGGGGCTGTGATGGTTGCTGCATTGCACCAGTGGCAGCAGCAGCAGCAGCAGGAACTTTGAGATGAATTAGACAGATACTAAGAACAGGCCTTAAGAGCTTATGCTGGGTGTTTGTAATCTCTGGGGCATAATTTTCTACTTCAGTTCCTGTGTTGTTCTATAAATTGATCCCGAGACGCGAGTTGTAGTTTTTGTGTGATGTTCGTCTCTGGTCGAGTATTGCAATAGAAAAAATTTAAGCAAATTTAGTACGAAAGTGAGGGAACTACTTGGAGAACTCGACAAACAATCGCTCTTCAATTTATTTGTTTGCTTATCTGCGGATGAGTATTGCAATTGGTTTAGTTCAGGGCAAATGAATACTTGATTGATAAACTCCATGTCTGTTGATACTTCTGATACTTGTTTTTCTCGTCCTAAGGCATAAGCTGATCATAAAATGAAGTTCTAATAAAAGGCTTGCTCGTTAAAGCCCTCGGTTTGCCCTGTGCTGGCCACTGTGATGTGCTTTTTTCTCTAGAGCTGGGGTATGCTTCTCGGGTCCAGGGTCGACCAAAGTCAACACGTCAAACTTCGGTTACGAAGGTCCAATCCTTTTATTTGTCTTAAAGCTAGTCTAATATAATAAATATTAATTCTTATCACTAATACTGGTGGTATCCAACGCTGGTAGATCCTTATCCTATGCTGGCAAAACGGTCAGCAGTACGGGTTTTTAATCGCTGGTAAATTAACAGTCATATACTGGCATCAACAGGCAAATCCTGGCATCAACAGGCAAATCCTGACATCAACGGCTTAATATCCGTCAAGATAAAACACATAAGTCTTTAAGAAGCTAGTGGGGGATTTGTGGTAGGTACTCTAAGGAGACCTTGCTTAAAATCGGGAATCTCTCGGCACACTACGTACCCCTGGTTTTCCTCTGTAGAAGTAGCCTGTACAATAGATTGGTACTTTTCCAACACGGGACTTGACTTACTGACTTGACTGACTTCTGTCTTCTCGTATTATTCAGGATGCCTTATAAAATTATCTACACCTGGTGCGTGTGAGTTCTATGGCGTGAGTGCAAAATATCAGGTGACAACAATGGTATGTGTATTGGCTGGCGGAAGGGTGTGCATTTGTAGCTTCGTTACACCACAAAAGGTTTTTTTAAAACATCGACCCGACCTGAAAGTGAAACGGAGTGTTTTTAAGCCCCTGGTTTGCATTCAACTCGCCCCAAAGTATCCCTAGGTTTTTGCTGGGTGAGTTCAGTTAGCGAAAAGCTCTGTCAAACGGCATGTACTTCACTGGAAATGACAGGGCTGTGTAGTGATCTCGCGGCTTTGCGTTTTTTGGAGTCAAATGCCAAATTTTTTCTATCACAACTTATAGGGTTGTCAGGTAAATCTGTTTCAAACCTAAAGTACTTGAAATACTCATTTGTTAGGTCGATCTTCTCAGACTTTGGAAGAGTATTTCAAGTACATAAAATGGTAATTCTACTCTCGTCCTTGTAAAACTAGAGCCTGTTCAAAAAGTCAAAGATGTGGAATTCGATTTTAATAAGAAGTGCTTGAAGAACTTCATTTACTCAAGTTGAAGTGAGGCTGATTGAAGCTGCTGACTGATTCCAACATTCAACTTTTTTATGTACTACTAGTCTCAGCCAAATTCTGTTGGACTTGCGAAAGCTTAAATGCTGAGTACTGAGATGCTTAGTTAACTTACTGAGAAGTACTCACAACACAGGGAGTCACTCTATACAAAGTCAGTAATAGGGTTTGAGTTCAATAATCGTTCATCAAGCAGATTCCTCTATATTCTTCGCTAAGAGACGCTTGTCTCCAGGGCTGAAGAGTCATGTAGAGAGTCATGTAGAGTCTTACCCCGAACGACTCTAATTGTGTTATGAATGATTAAGAACTTTAAAGATCCAATTTCCGGAGCTGAAGTGCGGATGACAGGTGACCATAACCCATTGCCAGCAGCTTAGTCGCTGCATGGAACTCTCACCCGGAACACTAACCTTTAAACCTATTTTCAAAAAAGAAAAAACCTTCTAAAAATGATTCAAACTCCATGAACTGATGCCCACAAGGTAATCATCGAAGTGTGCATACCCTGAGCATGAGCATGTCTATTGAACCTAGTCGGGTGCCTAGCTTCTATTTTGGATTTCAAAAACATTTCGAGCTGTCACTATCACCATGAAGTGGCTGTTGAGTAAGATGGACCTAGAAGTGTTCCAACGAAACTATCACACTTAAAGTATAACAAATCCCGTGAAGGAGCGGGATCGTCCGTCGGATCACTTCATGCCACACATCACCTTTCTGTTAAAAGAGAATCTTCTTGTGTTTTGTTATTTTTGTTTCTTTGATTCTTTGTTGATCATTCATTGTCCAGGTTGTCCATTGTTGCAAGACGTCAGCTCTGATGATGATGACGATGATGGGGCTGATAGAGGTCCGCGCGACGTTGAGAGTGCTGAAGTGTGAGTTTTTCAATTTGAATGCCCTTAAGAATGTCAAGGCAGCGAGCGGCGGTGGTGGTGGTTGTGGTAGTGGTGTTCGTTTGGCGTGCTATTTTGTAGTGGATCGGTGTTCCTCTTCATTTTGACTTCCCTCACTTACCAGTTGTTATAAAGTATAGAGTTTCAGTTTAATTGAAGGAATGATTTGTGCTTTTCATCTTCCACACACACGGCCAAAGTATAGAGAGTTATATTAGAGCAGACGACAGAGCAGAAGAAGATGGACAGCCGATCGAAGACAACCGTTGAGCGATGAGATGGAATTTATAGCCTGACCAAGAATTGTTGTTTGCATAAATGATTTTGCAGGATATCCATTCTATGGGGAAGGTTCTTCTTCCTATGGAGAGGTTGCATAAGACGACATACATGCGATGCGGAGCTTGTTTGTGTGCAATGGATGAGTTGGGAGTGGTGATGAAAGGAGTGCGCTTGGCCTTTTAAATGGAATTGACGTGTTTACGGTACCATTTTGGAAGAAGGGGGAGATTGATTGTATGTGATGTGGTGCGTGCTGGATGAAAGCGATTGGAAATTCTCAGAACGGTCAAGAGCTGGTTGATTGTTAGGTGTCAGCTTTGAGAACATTAAATAAACACTGAATAATGAGGGATAAGGCTATATATTATTCCTTGAATTGCATCAGAGGACATCCTTGAGTGGGAGAGGGCAAAGGGATTTGCTGATTTGGTTCAGAGGAGTGGGTTGGACTCTGGAATGCATCAATAGTGGCTTTGGAAAACAAAGAATCGAATGATACCGACATCATGCCGCCGATTCCATTTAAAGTGGTAATTGGAAGAGAGGAACTATGAACTAAAGAGTTTACTTTGTAGGATTGGGACTTGAAAAATTTGTTGATTGTTTTGAAAAGCTTAGTTAGATTTTGTTCCACAAGTGACTAACTAGAACTACTAAGCGATTAAGTATGATCTTTTCGAGAGAGTAAAGCTTTTGATATTCCTAAGTCATAAAATGTTGCTGATGATCTGAAAATCTTGTTCTTCTTTTCTTTTCAGTAGCCGAACAGCTATTCAAGATTGAACTAAGATTTATAAAACGTCATGGCAGGGCGAGGAAAACACATACCTGAAGGCCAATGCAATAAAATGGTACACAATTGGTTTGAAAATAGAGGAAGGTGTACGAGAAACTTTCTTTGAACCAAGAAGAAAAATCATAGTACCTGCTTACAAGACATCTGTCAAGTACAAGACATTTAAATGCTTAAACGTAATATTCAAACATTATTTTCAAATATTGATGATAGTTTTGAAGTTAGATTGAGCGAAGGAATAATATAATAATGATAATCTAAATTTAAATCTGAATGTTAGCTACATTCGACCATCCAACATCGGATATACCACCTCAAAGCTTGTCAGCTAATGCAAAACCAAATACAAAGACAAAACTGGGTAATAGAAATAAAGCTACAGTAGTAGTAGTAGTATGTTTCTTCAAATTTCATTTCTATAATAATAATACATAAATATCTTACCAATTTCCATATTTTTATATTTTAGAAGATAGGTTTAAATAACAATGTAAGATATTTTGATTATTTTTAAAACATATTTACAACAATGACTTTCTTCGTCTGTCGCGATCTATCGCCAATAATTTTTTTTTTTTTTTTTTTTCAATAATTAAATTTGTCGATCTAATTCTGTCGATATTTGAGGGTCGTTTCCAGATATTTTATAAGATGACACCAATCCCTTTCTCCATCCGATAGACTGACTATGGTGTTCTCATCGAGTGTCGCGGTTCTGAAGCAGTTTCTGCGTATTCCTTTTAGAATTGGACAAATATCTACAAAATGCATGTATGATTCTGTTTCATTCATGTTGCAGAGTGAACAGTTCGTATTTTTTTATGTTCTTGATGTTCCATTTGGCCTTATAAGTCTTGTCCTTGCCTTGAATATCCATCTCGTTACGGACGCTTTTAGACCATCGCCGACATAGCTCCTACACACTTCGTAGTTAAGCTGATACAGCCCATGTGATATCGTCAGATTCGTTCTTTGAAGTGCCTCTTGGCGATCTTCGCTAACAACTTTTTGAGGAAAAAAGCTACAGTCTATTGGGTACCAGGATAGGACTTAAAGGAAACGAACAGATGAAGGAGCAAGGTCATTTGTCAGAGAACGTTATCCCTTCTCTAGAAATTAAACTAAAACATTTGACGAGTATCAGCATCAAAACTAAAAAAAAATTCCGAAATTGCCTCAAGCTAAGATTTTACTTGGTACGTTCACCATGAAAAGACATAAAGACAATAAATATGAGCAGGAACATAGGCTGGATTTTTTTTTACTGGTCGATTCTGGTTAAAAACACCTAGAACACTAGGCGTAGAGAGCGACGACCAATGCAGATTCCGTACCGTTATAGTATCCTCCTTGATAACTGATAAGCTCGCTTGCAGTAAGGACTGAAATGCCCAGGATCATTCAACATAGAAGATAGTATGCCAAAATCTCAAAACGCAATCCAAGTACATAATTGGTAAACTTGGTTTCATCAGAAAGAATAAAGTCGAAGAAGTACTTTGATTACGAACTACAACTTTCAAGAAGGAGGCAAAATAAATCTTTAAGGTGAAGTTCAAGACCCCAAACTATAGTTCCAGACAGTTAGTTTAAATAATGTGGTAAGGAAGGCTTGCGCAATTTTAGGTACAGCATCAATTGAAACTTTGTTTCAATAACTTTTTCCATCTCATATACGATTGATAACAGAGGAGTTCCTTAAAAAATAAAAGTCATGGAGCAGAACACTAATTTGAAGCAATACCGTTTTAGCTTTGGTTATGTTTGATTATTACGTAAAGTCTGACAACATCGCCTTAGCTTCAGAATTCCGTTGGTTCATTTACAAGGTAATATAGGTTATGTGACTTCAACTATTCGGTGAGAAGGGTATACGATTTTCTTGCCTTGGTTTTCAAAAATGGATAGTTAAAAAAAGGATAAGATTCAATTGGAGATGGAGTAGATTATATCGTAAGGTGAGCCTACAACTCATGGGATAAGTCTAGAACATTTCTTTTGGTCCTGCATTGGAGCAGAAGTCAATAACCCTCTGTGAGCGGACGAACGCGAGTTTATCAGGGGAGATTATCTCGTTTTTTTAGTTGAGAAGAAAAGCCCACTCCAGAAAAACCATGGTTACCAAGTCCGGAAAAGTGAACCTAATACAAAGTAAAAGTACTCCGAATGATTTTGGTCCCTTATGCATCGCGAGGCTGCGATGGCGTGGCGAATGGACATCAACGCTTCGGATCGACAAGTTTTCGAAACCACATTATAGGGAAATCGAGTCAAAGATTTTGTCTTAGGTTTAAGAAGACCTCAACTGACTTACAGTGCAAAACTGAAGAGAACTCGCCCGAGATCGAAGTCGTTATCGAAAGATGGTTGTTGAGGCTAACAAACTGTAATGCTCTCTCATCTCTCTCCTTATTTCATTATCAAATATTGGTTTTTGTGAGGCAGAGAAGTGCTAGACGTTCTGTGGATGCGTAGAGATGTTTTTCCGCTTTCGAGACATAATCTGCAGAAAGAGTCTGCTGCGAACCTCAATTGTGGATATTGAAATATAACGGCCAATCAATAGTCTGACCCAAGTTTTGAGGGGTTTCCTTATGAGATTCAATGGGAACTCTGATTTTTTTTAACGTACCTATTCTGGTTTGAAAGATTTGGTTGAAGGAGTTACGCCAAGTTTTATTGGATTCATTAGAATGCTCTTTCTCTTTTTGTTATTGAGTTGGTCCACGAATGGCTTAGAGGCCCATCTTTTGCGAGGGTGACTACAGTCTCGTTACCAACAAAGCCCTTGTGTGCAGGAAGTAGGCAATCATGTTACTCTCCGAATTCACAAGAAAATAATCTGTTATCTCCAGTGTAGGATAATAGAGATTTTTTTTGAAAATTCAGAGTGTACCTAAAACTATCATCTGTTGTTCTAGTTTGGATCTTATGACAAGTGAACCCAGTTCTTTGGTTCAAGCTTGGCTGTTTAACAATATGAAGATTTTTTTGTTTCCGTGTTCAATGAAGTTATCATTCTAGCACATTGAATGTTGATAAAGATTTCGGCCGTCAGAGTATCACACCAAATTTCGCCTTGAATGATGAGGTTCTGTGTTCTCCTATAGTCTTCCCTGAAAAATATTGAGTAATGGCTGCAAGTTTTTTTTTGCGTGAAGCGCCATCAACATCAACTCACCGTCGGTCGTTCTCAACAAGTGTACATTTCGGAGACATCATTGAGACAAATTTTGCATAAAGACTTTGGTATGACGCCATACAAAGTTCAACAAAAAATTAAAAGAGGAGGATATTGGCAGCATTTGGTTTCAACAGGACAGTGCGACGTTCCACATATCCGAAGCTACACTCGATGTTTTGCGCCTTGACTTTGAAGATCGCTTTATCAGCCGCAGAGCTGATGTCGTTTGGCCACCTCGGAGCCGCGATTTGACACTGTTGGACTATTATTTGTGCCTTACAAAATAAGTGTTACGCCGACAAGTCAGAGACAATTGACCCTTTAAAGGACAGTATTCGTGAAACCATTGATGAAATACAGCTGCACACAACTGATAATGTGCTTTAAAATTTAACCGATCGTGTAGGCCACTGCATGACCAGCCGAGGCAGCCATTTGAATGAAAATATTTTCCATTATTAACCGGAAGGATTGTACTTTCAAGTAAAAAAACAAGTTATTTGAAAAAATATTCAGTAGTTTTTTTAAAGCATTTTCAAAAAATGTTATTTGTCTAATAAGCACTGGTCTATCCACAAACAAACCTAACCCTTGGATCCATCCAAATAATGAGTTCCTAGAAGAATCAAAGATCCGGTTCTTGGTACAGTAAAACAATACATAAATTCTTACAGTTTTGGTTTCAGAAAAAAAAAAAAAACATGAAGGGTACGTACCTGTTTACACAATTGTAGCGCCACGACCATAATATTTTAACTGCAGCATCATAAAACCTTCCACGAGCATAATAAAGTGATTTATAAGCGCATATTTGGTAACCAATCATGTCATTTCCATACTAAAAGACCATAATTATGAAATAAAAAAATACACCTGCATCCGCCATGACCACACAGAGTTAACTACTTACAAGATAAATGAATTACTCACTGCTACCTCACCAAAACCTAACCCAAGTCCATACCAAGCCCATAATGACACAAACCCACACTTAAGAGATTTTCCTTTTACGACTTAAAAAAAAGTGAGGATTCTTTTTTTGAAATTCCCATCATGTATTTAACCCGAAGAGAAAGTATCTCTATCTTTGAAAAGATACCATTACCCCAAGAAGTCCTTAAGGCGTGCGCGCATCTGATTGTCATCACTGCTCGATACCTTTCACCCTTTTCATCATTAAATCGTGAACAAGAGCATATAATGCTAAGGTTTGGTTTGGTTTGGTTTGGTTATTCTGCCCACTTGAAATCCACTGATGATCTTCCATTTATCAATTCTTGAGAGAAAAAAAGGATGTAAAACAAACACACACGTAGTATACACTCAAACTCACAAGTACACAAGTCCCTGTTTCGTCGACACTTGGAAATCAAATAATCCTCTGGTTAGGTACATTTCACAGAAATAAATATATTCATCCGGGTTTTTACAGAAATCCTTTCTGTAGGTACGTTTCTTCGAGAATGTTTTTGGATTAGAAATGAGTTTTGAAGGAGGTAATGTGTCTTTTATTTCAACCCAAAGAGTCTATATCCTTTGTTTGATGAATTCCTGATTTTATAAAGAGATTCCATTAGATTTGTGGATTGTCGAATGAAAAATCGCACACTTGCATTCTTAAATAGCTTCCTATCCTTAAGAATGTCTCTCTGTTTTGTGTGTGATGTGATCAAAATATTTGAGTTTCATCAATGCATGCTTCTGTGAATCCTTTACATCCGCTTTCCTGAAAAAACTTGTTAACTTTTACTTGGAAGAATTATTCCGGTGGGATAGTTCAACTGTCGGAGAAGAAGCTCTTTTGTGGTAGAAAAAGGATCAAAAGGATGGAGCAGTTGCACCATAAGAAAATCTTTGGTTCTAAGTCCATGTTTTAGTACGTTTGTCCTTTACCGTTTACCAACATGAAGGGCTTTTCGAGGAATCACGGTAAGCTCGTTTGGATGAGGGTGTGTGTTAGACACAAATGTTCTAAAAAGGGGAAAGTCATAATTTCATCCAAAGAGCAACAGAAAAGAAGATACAAATCAAGTGGTAAATTTTGTTGAAGCTGAGAAGAGAGAATATACACTCGTCCTTAAGTCATCCCCTAAAACTTTAACGTCCGTTTCATGGCCGGGCATTGGGTCTGAACCCAATGCCCGGCCATGAAACTCTTCATTTACAAATTTTTTTCCGTTCCGAGAGCTTCATACCAAAACCACTGAACTCAACAATCAATGATCCATCATAGCTAAATGCACCCAACTGCTTTTTATGAAACTTTGAGCTGTAAACACAATCAGTTTTGAAAACATCCACTAAAACCACCCAATAAAAAATCGATTTCAAAGAATCAATCACGGTACTTAAACAAAAAAAGGGAGAAGAACTAAAACACTTTCCACTATCGCCATCAGTTGGAACTATTTTTCCTTTTGCTAACGCAGCACATCACATGGAGTACATTCGTAAACATTGGGATTGTGTTGCAAAGAATGCAGTTCTCTATCGACCGACCGATGGCAATAAATCTTTACGATCACATTGTATATATGACCCATTACGATCACAAAACGTATTAATAAAAACCAAAAGTTATATGTCCTTTGCAAGGAAGAAAATATAAAGAAAAAGAAACAAAAAAATATAAAATTTTTATTGTCCATTGTGGTTATGGACTCAATGAGTGTTGGCGAGCTCTGCGTGTATGCGTCTATAAAATAAAAATAAAAATAATCCACGTTTTCTTAGTAAAGATGATGAAGAGATATTCCAGCCAGACATTGGAATCAATACAAAATGTCCTTTGAATTTGATGTTGGTGTTTCTTTGAGGGGGTTTCATATTTCATGGACACGGGTCAGAATTAAGCGGTTATGGCCATAGTTAAGTGCAACAAACAAGACAATGGAATGTCAACGTTTTGGAAATTTATGGATGTAACTAACCTTTTTCACGCACTGTTCAGGTTCGAGATGAGAATGACTTCAAGTTGAAAGTGGAGTCGTTGGGAAAAAAATGCACGTGCAGGGAGGGTGCTCACGATCTTAAATTCAATGTTCTAGAATCTAGAAGACAGTTCTTCGATGTGATGGTATAAACAATGATACGTAACGTAAGGTTCCAAAAAAAGAGCTGGGGGTAGCATAGCAAATTCCTTTTAGGTGTGATCTTTGTGAGGAATAGAAGGGCTCTACAAAAGTTTACCTAACTTATTTGTTTTGGAAGTAAGGCCAACGGGGGTTATTTCCATGATGAAATGGCAGCTAGAGCCGCCGGTCTTAGTTCCTTTTTCTGCGAACTCAAATACCTACAATTTCGTAATGGAAAGAAGTCTCACCGTTTGCACTTTAACTTATTTTCAATCTGAATAAATTGGCGCAGGGACGTAACTCCAGTAGACATAAATCCAGGCTCTCATTGTAGATTACGATATACCAAAGAGGAACACAATCCATAAGAAATATCTATTGAACTACGTATCATACTATATATTAAGTTCAACCACAAGCCCTTATTACCCATATGCAAATTTTGTTCGTTTGATTGTGGTGTAAAAATAATTCGCGCGAATTTTTATTTTTACACCACACATCCATATTCCCTTGAGGAAATATTTCCGCTTCGTTTTTAACTTCATTTTTCTGTCTGTGAGTAAAAAGCGAATCGCAGTGAACGAAATTTCCCTTCGGGTAGTACGGGCTAGGGGTTAGGTTAGGTTAGGTTTAAATGGCTGTCAGACAAACAAACTGACACACTTAGACCAATATTAGGTCGATTGTGATACCATAGAAATTATGCGAGGGAGTACCTCACTTAACAAAACCATTTGGAGGGGCTAGGGGTTGAACATAACAAATTCACGCGACATTAAGAAAGTAGATTTAGTTATTATGTGCGCATAAGAAAATGAACTAAGCTTTTATCATCCTATGTCACGATGTTGGCTCCCACAACGTGAGCTATGAATTCGTATCCATGGAAAGCTGAAATAAGTGCCCAAATTTCGGAGCTTTGTTTTTCGGTACCTCAAAGTGTTGTTTCCTTCAAATAAAAAGAGACTAATATATGCATTTAGCGCAACCACTATGTTCTTAATCCTTTCTAAGAAGAAAAACTAATTCACATGTTCATCAGAATCATATAAATGCTGCTTAAAAATGGCAATAAATGACATATGGGTCTTAATTCTTTTCTTTGGTGGGTCTTATTGCCGCTGGGCTTATTGCACTTTACATTACCTCTTATTGCAAAACAATAAAAAAACCGTTTTTTCACTACTATTTTATTTTTTCAAATTCGTTTTTAGAAATTGAGAAATTTGCAAGTGACTGACATGACTGATTATTATTTGTCAACTGACATTTTATTAGCTTCTAAAAATATTAGCCTAGAATTTTTTATAGAGAATTTGATGAAGAAATCCGCAAGTTGAGAGTAATGTTCGAATAAAGAAACTCACTCTAAGTGAAAAATTGAGAGCAACCATTCAGTGGAGAAAATGGTAGGTATACCTGACCCTAAATAAATCATGAATTTCAATACAAGAGATCGCTGGGTACACAGTAAGGACTTTATGGGTATTTGACTCAAAACAGTAAAATGAATTACCATCATATGTATGAATTAAACATTCGGAAATATAACTTCACCGAAAACAAAGCTCAGCAATCCCAAAAGCACATTGCTTTAATAAGAGACCCTTAAACTAGCACCAAACGCTTAAAAAATATTAAACCTGAAATTTCTCAATAGGAATATTAAGATTGGTTCAGCTTATTCGTTAAATACGCCATCAACTCCGCACTCCGCAGTAATCTGGAAGTAGAACTGCATGCTTTGTCAAAGCTTCCATGACTTTGGAAGGAAAGGCACTGTAGAAAGTTCAATAGACTCATAGGAAGCTAGAATTATTCGACTTTTAAAGGCACAGTCTGCTAATTTTTTTTTTTTTTTTTTCATCTAACCGAAAAGAGTTTTGGGCATTCCAGCGAAATTGACACCGTGCACTCAAAAAATAAATAACTTAATTTATAATTAAATCCATATCTGGAGAAAAGAACATTATACATACTTATGAAATGAAATTATTACTTAAGTAACATTTAAATAATTCATTTGAAAGCTGATTTAAGGTAAATAAAAAAAAAAAAATTTGTACACTCGTCCCACCCGTCACAAGCATTGAGAAGCTTATTATTTTTGGTCTACTAGATATTTGCGTAAATTATACTAATACTTAATCTGTATAATATCAGGAACAATATAAAATTAGGTTCTTTAACAAAAGTTTCATAGTTTCTTGCCTGTTGCGAATGGCTTAAGTCAACTCGTAAGGGAAAGGTAATTTGATGTCCCACTCGTCACACTTTTTTTTACCATCAATTTCTCATAATAGTAGCGATATTTTCATACGTTTTTCGATGGTACAGTATAGAATGACTGTTCAAGTATGTGAAAATGTCATATTAAGTCGTATTAAGTAGTTGCCGATTGACAAAAATGAAGCAGTGTGTAGACAAAAAATGAGTATAAATGCAACACCCGTCTCAATAGAATGGCATATTTCTAGCAGCTTGAAAAAAAGAAATCTGATTGGGGTGATGACGCTTTTAGTTCCGTGAGCATCAAAGTTTCTTATGCCTAAGTGAATTACGATAGTTATCATATCAGAAAATGCACTAATGTCTCCGTCGAGAAAACTCTGACAAGCTCAAATATTAAAAGCAATTATTAAAGCCTTCCTCATCTTTGGTGTGCTTTCATCTCAACACAGTTATCCCTTTATTAACTCAACAATGCATTTTACCATTAAAAACAAAAATAAATCAAAACTGAGCACTTAAGCTCAGTAATGATTTGGTTTTTCGTTCGGTGGTAAAATGCATTGCTGAGCCAATTATAGGATCGCTGAGTGGCGAAAATTTACCTGTACTAACATTGCGTGCTTTTTTTAATTTTTTTTATTTAAAGATGTAGGTAAAATATACCGAAACACATTCATCCGATCTGCCTATTGAGGAGATGAAACTGTAACCTTGTATTTAAAGCGATGGGACGTAAGATATCGATCAAGTCTCAAAAGTGTTGACCATGTGGCATAGAATATGAAGAGGAGAGAGTGGGTTCTTCAGTGAACTGATTTAAAGGATTCAACTAGGCAAATGATATCAAAAGGCCAGAATTTCGAAAAGAATTTAATAAGGAGATTATACGTTTGACCGAAGTACTACAATGGGCTGATCAGTCGTCCAATTCTAAGGTGTACCTATGCGAAACGTACACATCTGGAGTTGAGGTAACATAATTGGCTTCATTAGCTACTTTTTCTAAATTCAAACAGTTCTAAAGATTAACATCAAGAATAATCCTTTGTGTTTCATCTTCAGAATTGTGAGCGTTGAAATTGCAATTATGAGTAGAATATTATTTTTTTGGTAAACGGAAAAGTATTTGTACTTAAACTTTTTTATGGCAGACAAAAATCACTTATGTTATGCCCATTTGAGGGAAGGTGTCAGTTACTCTGCATTTTCAATTCAATTCAAATCCAACTATCCAACGTTAAGTGGCCGGATTTGAGAAGGCCGGTTAGATTAAGAATCGTCTAATCTTACAACAGCCCATAGCGGAAGCATATGATTCACTGTGATAATAGCAGAACTACGCTGAATATTACACATTCTGCTACTTTAGTATTATTAGCATAAAATACTTTGGTTCATTCAAAAGAAATCTGTAGGGCATAAACTCTCTGTTTTCACAGTTCCAGTTCATTAATCATCACAGTTCAGTTGTTCAACGCAATTTTTGAACGAATTACACCAAAGCATTCTTTGCACAAATGTAATGTGAACATTGTACTGAAGTAATATTGTTGATTAAACACTAAACTGAACTGAAATCTGAACTGTGTATGTGGAACTAAATGAAGTTAATTGCGCATGGCAAATCACAACTCTTTTTTGTGTATGTATACTTTCTTGAGAAGCTGTGTTTAGTTGTGGAGTAGCTAAGAAGATAAATACAGCTAATCAAGAGAAAGAATCAATTTCTTTGTTCAAAGGTAATACTAAATAGTGAACTAAACAAACTAAACTAAGCTTGGTAGGTTCCAAAAGTCTAGTAAAATCACAAAAATCCCAGCATTTCAAAA